>PVJL010006753.1:0-87335 GCA_004026885.1 Lyroderma lyra | reverse complement strand
TTTTTTTTTTTTTTTTTTTTTTTTTTTTTTTTTTTTTTTTTTTTTTCCTTTTTTTTTTTGTATGTGGGTAGCTCTCTAGATGGGAGTCGAACCCAGGCCGCAGCACTGATAGCACCGGAGCCTTAAGCCACTGCACCACCAGAGAACTCCCCACTTCTATTTCTATGTATACATCATAACATGTGTAAATAACAATATTATTTATATGCTTATTTATTTTTCTTTACTTATGTCTCGACTAGCATGTCTAGATAATCTTGAAAAGTAGGGTTAATGAGCATCTTCACATTTTTCTCTAAATCAAAAGAGATTCTTCTAAAGTCTCACTATTAAGTGCATTTTTTTGGCTGAAGGTTTTGAACTGGTATATTTTCCTATGCTTAAAGAAGTCCCCCTCAATTCACATTAGTTTAGGCCTAAAATATGTTGTTTTATATGGCTTACAGATTGGTAAGTTTATTGCCTTGTTACTCCCCATTGTTCAAAGTTAGTTTTCCTTCATTATCTCCTTATCCTTTTATTTGTCTCCTTACTCTTTTATTTAACTCAGTGGTTCCCTATATGTTATATTCAACTCTGGATTGTAAACCCATTGAGAACTAGGATAATATATTTTATTTGTGTGTTTTCTGCATTGATATGATAATAAATATTCAGCAAGCATTCTAATTGATTTATTGACAGGACTAAAATGGAACTGCTGGTTCAAATGGTTTCTTTAAGGATATAAGTAATTATAATTTGAAGTATCTTATAATATATTATTTTGAAAAAGTAGGGGACATAGCACACTGGAGCAAATATGTTTGAAATAGTGAACCATTGAATCATGACTTCAGTCTTTACAGGAATGAAAAATGTTTTCCCCAGTGCTTTTGATTAAATTTAATGGATGGTACCAGAGCAACTCAATTAGGTTAACATGTCTGGAAAAATAAAATAATCAATTTGATAGTTAAATATAGACCCTGGTTCTGACATTAAAATCAATACTGAATAAGCCACCATTTTTTTCATTTTTTTTCTCCTTCATATTTAAAGAGATTATAGTTTTAAAAATAATTTTCACTTTAGGGTCAATTGTTTAGGTTAAATTCATTAGTAGCATATGTTATAAGGTCGTTGCAATATAGCATTAACAATACTTTATTATTGAAAAACTTTAGTTCCAGTTTTAGTTCAATCACTTAATAGTTCTGTGAGTTAAGTTATATATACTCAGAGACTCAGTTTCATAATATGAAATTGGAGTAATTCTTTCTGCCTCAAGGGTTCCATATAAGCATTAAATGAAATGATGCCTATGAACGCATTTATACACTCCACAATATTTATAGAGAAATTTCTTTATCTCAAGAGCTAATTTCATTTTAATAATTTTAAAATCTTATTTTACATTATAAATAAGATATAATTATAAAGATAACTATTCTGAAATGTATTTTCTAAACAAAAATACCTTTCTTCTAACTGAGAAACTTGTTTTCATGCATCCTTTGATCTGCTAACTAAGCTCTCTGGCAATCAACAAGATAAAGTAATTTAATTACAGCAAAAACTACAACAATAGCCTCTTTCTTTGCTCTGGGTAAGGTTGTGAAAGAGCTCATGTTAGATTTTCTACATAGGTTATAACCTGGTAAATGTTGGCATCCTATTATATTTCAATGATTGTTTTGCATAGAGTATACTGGGTGCAGCCAGGCTAGATGTAGCTATGGAGACCGTGGACCCTTGAACTTCTGTTCTGAGCACCCTGCCCCATTAGTGGTCAATGCTCTTTATAAACAGTAGCCCAAATACACTGTTTGTTACAACAAAAGAAACAAAATGGCTGCGTGCTGCAGTTCCAGCTTTGGAAGGTGGGATAATGAAAGGAAAAAGAAAATGTGGTTGATGGACTCACTTCCGCTCTCCTTGCTTCACACTGGCCTTTGGCTAGATGTTAGGATCACTCACAATGATCATGCCAGATCACAAGCGGCCTTTCTGTGGCTTCTTCCATAAATGGCAGTTTATTTAGCCAGTCCAGCATTCTTTTGGTGTTAGATGTTGTATAATTAGTATTAGCATGGTTTAACATTTTTGTGATTAGGAAAGGCTGCTTATAGGCAGCTTGTACTTGGGTCTCTTTTTTAACCAATCTGTCATTGAATTGGGGTGTTCAGACTACATACATTTAATATAATTGTTGATCTGATTTGGTTTAACTATACCATCTTTCTGTTTTATTTATCTATTCTTTGCTCTCTGTTTGTTGTCTTTTTTTGTGTGTGTTTTGAATTAATTAGCATTTCTATGATTAATTTTATCTCCTTTTTTGGCTTTTTAGTTATAACTCTTGGTTGTGTTGTTGTTTTTGTGGTTGCTATATGGGTCATAGGATCCATCTTTAGTTTATCACAATTAACTTTCAAGGGCTGTTGGAACACTTCATATATAGTACAAGAACACTTCTGTTTCTTCTCTCCTGGCCTGTGTTATTCTTGTCATGAATTTAACTTCTCTGTTGGTTGTAAATCACACAACATACATTATTTACTATAAATTTACAGTAAAAGATAGAAACAATCACTGCTTGTTGCACTTCCAGACATGAAGGTGAGATAATGAAAGGAGGGAGACAATTTGGTAGTGATTTGGTAGTACCAGCAGTTCCCATTGCTGGTACTCTTCATTCCTTTGTGGAATCCAGAATTCTGTTTGGTTTGTTTGTTTGTTTGTTTGTTTGTTTTCACTTGAAGGACTTGCTTTTACATTTTTTTGTGGTGCAAATTATGCAAGCCTGCTAGTGAAGGGTTCTCTAAGTTTTTGTAAGTTTGAAAAAGTGTTATTGTTGTTGTTTGCCTTAAATATTAAAATAGATTTTCTGTGGGTAAAGAATTCTATGTTGAATTTTGGTTTGGTTTAGTGTTTTGTTTTAGTACTTTAAAAATGTTGCTCTACTGTCTTCTGTCTTTTAGTATTTTCTGTCTCATTAAATTATTGATATAAATTAATGATATAAAATCTTCTATCATTTTTATCTTTGTTTCTCTGTACTGTATATTTTTTCTTTGGTTGCTTTTAATAATTTTTTCTTTATTGTTAATCTTCAGTAATTTTATGATGTGTCTTGGAGAAATTTTATTTATATTTCTTTGCTTAGGTTTGTTGAGCTTCTCAGATCTCAGGATTGCTAGTTTTCAACAATTTTGGAAAATATTTAGCCATTGTATTTTTTGTTTGTTTCCCCTTATTTCTCCTTTTCTTCAGAGATTGCAATCATATGCACATTCAGCCACATGAAATTTTTCCATAGTGTATTGATACTGTGTTTATTTTATTTTTAGTCTTTTTCCTCCCTCTGTGTTTCAATTTTCAGTTTCTAGTGCTATATCTTGAAGTTTACTAATCTTTTTGGGGGGACTGTTTATTCTCCATTAATCCCAGAAATGTCTATTTCATATCAAAGATTTTACTTTTTATCTCGAAAAGTTAGATTTGAGTCTTTTTATATTTTCCTGGTTTCTCTGAAGGATATTCAGTATTTTCTCCAACACCTTGAATATATGAAATATAGCTATAATAACTGTTTTAATATACTTGTCTACTAATCCTATAGCCTACATCATTATTGGATCAGCTTTTATTAATTTTTCTCTTCATTATGGGATACACTTTCTTGTTTAAATGCCTAGCAATTTTTTTTTTTAATTTGATGCCAGGAATGGTAAATTTACCGTGTTGAACTTTGTTCTGCTTCATGGTTAAGTTACTTAAAAAAGACCTTTGGATCTCAATTGTAAGCTTTGTTAGGTAAGATCAAGGTAGCATTTAACTTAGGGCTAATTTTGTCCCATTGCTGAGGCAAAATCCTTCAAAGTATTTATCTGATGCCCTTAAAATATAAGATTTTCCACCTTGGCTGGAAATGGACTATTTCTGGTCCTATATACAAACTAAGGATTGTTTTCTTCAATTTTTTCGAGTAACTCTTTTCCAAATTTCTGGAAATGGTTTCAAATGCATGTGGCGATCAGTACTCAGCTGAGTGTGGCCCTCTGGAGATCTCCAGAGTCTCTCTATTTAGCTTTCTTCTCCATGGTACCTTGTCCTGTAAACTCTTAAAACCACTTTGTCCTCCTTGTACAACCAACTTTGTCTCCTCAAGTCAGGGAACTGAAGAGTTCTGTCTGGATTCTCCCTCCCTACACCACAGTTAGATTACTTTTCCTGGGCAATAAGTTAGGACAATTGAACCTCTTTTGTTTCCTATCTTTGGAGATTGCTGTCCATCATTGTTTGATATCCAATATGTTGACAAGTTTTTTTTAAATATGTATGTGTGTGTGTGTATGTGTGTGTGTGTGTGTGTGTCCTTTTTTTAAATACAATTTTTTTAGATAGAAGCATAAGTAGAAGCCCATTACTTCATCTTGGAAACTGTCATTTATATTAAAAACTACAATCTATAAGAGATAGAATTTTGTTAATGGTGCCATAGGCATCAATTTTTTTTTTTTTTATCTATAGGTCCAGCTCAGTAATTGAAAGAAGGAAAAATGATACCGTTTCCTCATTGCACTGCCCCTTTTTTAATAAATCAAATACTAATAGCTATGTAAGAGTAAGCCTTTTTCCGGACTGTGTTTTGTTCCATTGGTCTATTTCTACATCCTTAACTAATATCATCCTCTTAATTCCTATAACTGCATAATAGATCTTAATTAAAGATTTGTTATGCTACTTCAGGATTACTTTAAGTCTCTTTAGACCGTTTTAATTTCCACACAAAACTTAGCATCAGCTTACAAGTGTTGAATATAGGAATTAATTTGGAAAAAATATTATCTTTAGTGTATTGAGCCTTTCAGTTCATGAGCATAGTATATGAGGGATGTCTGGAAAGTATCCATCCATGTTATATGAAAAATAGAAACATGGCTGGACATTTTTCTGGACAGCCCTTGTAGTCCTGAATTTACGGAGATGTTCTTTAATTTCTTATAATATTCAGTATACACATCTTAAATAACTTTTGTTAGCATCATTTCTATACATTTGATTTCATGTTTTGTAAATAATATTTTTAAAAATTTTACTTGCTATTTGTTGTTATAAAAAATGATGATGGTTTTATATATTAAATGTGTACATTAACTGTGTATAAGCAGCCTTGTTTAAATATAGATATTAAGTCTAAAAGTTTATCTGTGGCTATCTTTATCGTCTATGTACAAAAGTCACTGAGAATAATACTGTTTTTCTTTTCTTTCCTCTAGCCCAACACTTACGGGTTTTATGTATTTGTCTATCCTCATTATACTGGCTAGGACTTTTAATTTATAGTTGAATACAAGTGATGACAATGTACATTTCCTGAATCATTCCCAGACTCCTGAGTAAAGGGATCAACAACTCATCATTAAGTGTAATATTACCTGTGTAATATTAAAGATAAAATAATTTTTATCATGTTAAGAAGTAACTCCTATTCATAATTTACTCATATTTTTTATAATGAAAGGATCTTGGATTTTATCAAATATGTTCATGAAGCTATTAAAATGATAATATGTTTTATTTATTCTATTAAATTGGAAAGTTACATTGCTTGATTTTTGACTGAAAAACCAAACTTACATTATTGGATTTATATGATTATGATATATTATGATCTTTATATAACACTCAAGTAAATTTGCTAATGGTTCATTTAACATTATCATATTCCTGTTCATAAGGAATATAATTAATTATTAGCTGTTCTTATCTACATTTATATTTAAAGTTGTACAGTTAGTTATTTAACACTATTATTTGTTATGGGTTGGATTGCCTCTCCTAAAAATTAATGTGTCAGTACCTCAGGATGTGACCTTATTTTAAAATAGGGATATTGTAGATGGAATTTCTTAAGATGAGGTCATACTGGAATAGAGTGGGCCCCTGAACCAGTATGACTAATGTTCTTATGAAAAGAAAGAATTTGGACACAGGACCACATACTGGGAGAATGCTATGTGAAGGTAAAAGTGGTTATCAGGGTGATGTAGCCAAATCCAGGGAATACCAAAGATTGCCAGAAACCACCAGAAGCTTGGAGAAGGCTCTTGAGCCACTCTCTTTGCTCAAGCCTGCTCCCACTTCTTTGGAGTGTACTTTCTTTTCAATAAACTATCTCTTTGTTTCACCTCTATTAAAAAAAAAAAATTAGAAGAAGCTTGGAGAAGCATGGAGCACATTAATTCCTCACAGCCCTCAGAAGAAGACAACCCCACTGACACCCTGATCTTGTCTTCTGGCCTCCAAAACTGTGAGATGAACTTCTACTATTGAAGCCACTTAATATGTGATCATTTTTACAGCAGCCTAAGCAATGTAATACAAATATTACTTGAAGATTTTCATCTTTTTTTTCCAGCAATTTTAACTAGGTGTTATTTTCTTTGTATTTATCTTATTTCTTGCTTGTACACTTTTAGAAATATTTTGTGAGTTTTGGAACTCATGGCTTTTCATAGTTTTGAAACTGTGCTGCAAAGGCTGCTTTGATTTTCAGAGACTTTCTCTTAGCGTATTAGCTTGCCACACTGCATAGCTTTAGACTATAGCAATACCTCTAGAAAAAAACTGCCTAGAATTTGAAGCTCATCAATTATTCAGTTTTGTCTCTTTAGCCTTAGAAGACCACCAAAAGTTCTCCTACTTTTCTGTCACCCACTAGTAGATCTCTATGCAAGAGCAGCCTGGATTTTTAATCTCATATTCTGCACTCAGAATTGACAAATAGTATTTAGGCAAGTCCAGCTCAGCTCTCTCTTGTTGTCTTTCCTTGAAAACTTTTCTTCATCAGTCTTCATTGTTGTAGCAGTACTATGAGCTATGATGTCTTTAGCCAGATGAATGGTTGCAGCTTGTTTTCCCATTTTCTTGCTGGCAGTATTGGTCTGTCACTCATTTTCTTTGATTTTTTTTTTCCTGCTTATAAACATAATACACATTTTTCATAAAAATTGAGAAAAAGAAAGTATTCCTTTTCCTATTAACCTTAGCTAATCATTATTAATATTTTAGTGTGTTCCCTTCCAGATCTAGTTTTTGGAGGTGGTTTATTCAGTGTACACACACACACACACACACACACACACACTAACATACACACACATCATATTTTTGCCAACTCTAAGATATCACTGTTGGCATATGGACATCAAAACCTAGAAATAAACACATTAATGTTTATGGGAGAGATTATCCGTACCAAAAGATCCTCATTCAGTCAAGTTACTTAACACTACTGAGCGAAGAAACTCATCTAAAGAAAGAATATGTAAATTTAGGAGGCCAATCAGCAGTAGAAGCAGACAAAAGCAGGCATTATAGAAACCAATTCTCATCTGTCCAATTCCTTTTGCTCTGATCTTTTGCTCAATATGCACTTTTTATTGTCAAATTTATTGGGGTGACATTGACCAGTAAAAATGACATAGGTTCCAGGTGCATAATTCTACATTACATCCTCCATGCACTGCATTATGTGCTCATCACCCAGAGTCAGTTCTCTTTCCATCACCACAATAGGCATTTTTAAAAAAATAACCTATTTCCTGTGTGGAATTGCCTACAGAAATAATTGCTACTAAATTAGTTCTCATTATAAATTAATTTCTTGGCATTCTGTTTTTTATGCATCTATATTTTGAAGTGTGGTTATATGAATGTACATTAGAGTGTGAGCCACTTGCATTGATATAACTTGCTTCTATCTCAGCAGTTCTGAGGAAATGAAGTTGTGGAAATCTGTCAGGGTAGCTACTGGCTTTTCTCAGGCAACACCCAATCAATCCACAAGTGCTTTTCTATTCAAGTAGCAGTATTCACTTAGTAAATGGCTTTTGTATTTTCCATAATTGAGATTATTTTGCACATATGATTTTGTAATCTGCTATTTTCAGTTATTCATATGTGAAGTTTTTTTCCAACTCATTAATCTCTCTAGAATGAAAATATCTTGAGAGCACAGATTGTTTAGTCTTGTTCATTGCTGCATTCCATTGCTGGAGCAAAAGCTGATGCATGGTAGATACTCAGTAAATACTGGGAGAATGAATTAATAAATGAATTGTTCTTTTCTAACCAATTTATAGTATCTAGTACCATGTTACCTGTAGGAGTCATAGCTTGTTTAACCAATTCTCTATCATTGGTCATTTAGTTAATTTCCAAATGTTTTATCAACAATGCAGTGCTGAGTGAATTTGTAGATACACAATTGAGCTTATTATTTATGTAGTCCAAGTTCCTAAATTAGTGGTTGTGTAGATGGGTTAGATTTTTGGAATTATCAAACTGTTAAAGCAGCCTTTAAAATGCTTGTTTATACTCCAACATACTGAGATGGTGGTCTAAATAGCAAAATTGAAGTCTTCATTAAATAAATACTACACTAAGGAGGATAAGAAAATAATATTCTGGTACATTCAGATCCCTATACTGAAATTGGGCCCAGCTAAAATATTAGGCAGCCTAACTTCTGGGTTGGTAAGGAGTCTGGGCTCTAGACTACCTCTTCATGGACCTGCTTTTTATGTGGTGTTAACCACCAATCATTGATGACACTGATGGAATGGCTTAACAAGTTGAATGTGACAACTTTGTCAGGTAGAGGGCCTGGTGACAAATAGAAAGCTGGACATAATCACTGCTGTGAGGAACTTCCAGTTTGATGCCTCACTGATATAATATTTTATCAAGACAACTTCCCAGCAAGGCTGATCTTCTTGACCTGGTTTTCCCTGTCTTTGTCTATCAGCATATTCATTTGACAGTGTGCTAAGGCCAGTCACAGAAAGTAAAGGCAGTTTTTCATTCTGTATCTACATTAAAAATCTTTGACTTTTGGTAGTGCTTTCCTTGATGTGATTTGTTCAATAGTTTCAGTTTTCTTCAGGAAAATTGTTTATGTGGATGTAGTGACTTAGGGAAGCCAGTCCCAGTCTCTGACTGGCTTTCTCTGTGAGCATCACCAGGACAGGCATTAGCAGGCTTTGCTTTTGATTTACTGTTTCAAGGTCCTTGGAAAACACTTACAGCTTAGTGAGCTGGAAGCCTGGAATTTTATAGTAGGTTCATGGCATATAGGGATTTAACATCCAGGTCCTTCCAAATGCTATGCTGATCATATTATCTCAGTTATCTCTTTTGTTCAAAATGTAAAGTTCTTCATTAATTTTTTTATGTGGAATGTTTTCTCCTGTTACATAAAGATAATATTTTTAAGTATGAGAATTATATATCCCCTGACTGAATAAATTTGAGCTTACAGGTCATACCATATGCTAGCAAGGCTGGCCTCCCAGGTATTCATTTACATTTATGGCATTCTTCTAATTGCATCTACCCACAAATTAATGGCATTTTGAGCAAACTGGCACAATAATTCTATATCCCAGACTTAGTCTAGTGCTGTGATGGCTTGTCCATCTGTACAGCTTTTTTTTCTTACTCTTCTCTCCACATCTCCTCCATTTTCCAGCCAGCATCCACATAGTCCCAAGATGCTGACTCAAGCAATGAGTAATGAGATCTTATTGTCTGGTAGAAACAACATGATAAGGCTCTATTTCTTGTGTAGGTTTTGTTCATTTTTCACTTGTTTGGTATTTTTTGAGCTCCTACAATTTGTCAGGCACTGAACTCTGCTGATAAAGATTAAACAGCCAAGTCCTTCCTCTATGGCTCTTCAAGTGGTCCACTAAAAATAACTACATTATCATAAGTTCAGTGTGTGATAAGCTCTATGAAGAAAGTTCAAGTAATGGGATGAAAAGTTAGGCAGAATATGGCTTCCTTATATAGGGTGGTCAGTAAAGTCCTCTCAGAGGAAGTGACATCTGCGTTGAGACCTGGATGATAAAAAGAGATCCAGCACTCGGAGTCCCTGGAGGCTGAGTGTTCTGATAGCATGCACCGAGGCCTCAGGTGAGAACTTATCAGCCTGGGAAGTGTAAAGGGCAGATGGAAGTATTTCAGGGAGTAACTTTTTGTTTTGATACAATTTCAATTGTAAGAAAATTTGCAAGAGTAATAAATACAAAGAGCACCCATCTACCTTTCTCCCAGAATTATAAATTGTTAGCTTTTTCTGCATTTACTTTATCATTTAATATCTTTCTCCATCCATCTATACACACACACACACACACACACACACACACACACACACAAAATGTATGTATGTCAAACACACTTACATATTTTTACTAAACCATCTGAGAGTAAATTTCAGACATCATGCCCCTTATCCTTAAATTCTTCAGTGTATTTCCTGAGAATAAGAACCATCTCTTACATAAAAACAGAACAATGATTAAAACCAGATAATTACATTAAAATTGATACAATACTATCTTATAATTCACAGTCTATATTCAGATTTTTCCAATTGTCTTGCAAATTCTTTTATGGCTATTTTTCCCCTAGGTCCAGGATCTACTCCAAGATCATGCATTGCATTTGATTGTCATATCTCTTTTGTCTCATTTAATCTGGAACTATTCCTCAGCTTTTATGTTTCTTTATCTTAACATTTTATAGACCACAGGAAATTACATTGTGGAACAAAATGCAACCTGAATTTAATTTTTCCTCATTATTAGATTCAAGTTATCCATCTTCAGCAAAAATAGCAGAGAAATTATGTGTCCTCAGTGTATTATATGAGGGATAAAACTAGTTTATTCTGATATTGGTGATTTTAATTTTCATCTGTTGGTTAAGGAAGTGTCAATTATATTTCTCCACCATAAAATTACTCTATATTCCATTAGTAATTAATTAATTTATAGGAAAATATTTAGATACTATCTTAATATCCTATTTCACATTAAATCTTTATCCAGTAGTTTTAGTATCCATTGATATTTCTTACATAGCTATTATGGTTGCAAAATTGTGATTTTCTCCTTTATCATTTCTACTACATTTATGAGTCAGCATTTTTTCAAAAGAGCTTTTCTTTCTTCCTTATGTACTTACTTATGTAATTATTTATTTATTCATTTTCTTGTGTCACTATAGTTTCACTGATTCCTATTTATTTCAATCAGTTTTAATCTGTTACTCTCATTATTTACTTGGTCCCATATCTAGTCAATGGGAACCCTTCAATTAGGCTCTTGTGTCATTTTGATTTGTCCCAAAAAAGTGCTTCTATACTTTCTGAAACAAGATGCTCGCACTTTGTATCTTTCTTGCCCCAATTCTGAAGTCAACTATTTTAAGGAGCCTTGTTTTCTTTTAGTGGGAAATAGTGTTTAGAAAACATGAAGAAATCATGGGTATTTGATGTTTCATCAAGGAAAGTATTTTGAAAAATATTTGGAAGTCCTATTTCACAGCTACCTTTTTAAAAATATCAATGGCCAGTAGGCATGAGCTGCTAATATTTTTAATTCACTAGTATAAGATAAAAGACAGTACTTATTCCTAATTTTAAAAGAAACCTTTGATTTTGTATTTTTAAGATCAAACTCAGTGCTGTATGTTTTTGAAGCTCTGCATACCTTTTGACGTTGAAACATCAACCTGATAATAGAACAAAGAATAAAAGCTTCAGTGCAAATAAGAGTTAGTCCATGTATTCTAAAGAGTTCTATCTTGCCTATTGTCAGTGGGCAAAAACTGCTACTGATACAGTTGAGAATAGCAAAAAGTTGATGTTGCAAAGGCAACAGCATAAAATGCCATCTCTAATATCTATATTTGCTATATGGCAGTATGCAAATGAAATAATAAGGCTGGAAAAGAAATGTGCCTAGATCAATTTCTGCAAATGCCATCAAATAGTCTTGTCTCCTCAAAGATGCCTGAAGATCATCCCAAAGAATTAGTTATTAGCTTAATTAATTATTATGTATTTGAGGCAATACATAAGGCTGAAAGTAAGGGGGAAAAACTCAGTAGAATATAACTGCAGTGTTTCACATTAGATGCTATTTTACACAAGTCAGTTTAGCAAATATTTATTTGGCGTGTTTTATATACAAGACTTTTCTAGCCAGACTAGCACAGTAAGTTCATGCTTCCAGCCCCAGAGCTTTCCATCTCTCCTAACTGCTCCAAACACAAAGAAGAAATATAAAAATCATTTTTAAAATTAAAAATTTATAGTCATACAAAAAAAAAACCCACAAGAAAAACATACCCATACATAAAAATCATAAAAGAAATGAAAGGTAGTGAGGGAGGCTCAGCATGGAAAAGACTTCCATGAGTTCCTCTGCTATGGGGTATCAGGAAATAAAAGCACCCCACATAAATTCAGGACTCATAGCCAGGCTCACTGCTGTAGTTTCAGTCAGCTCTACATCTTTCCTGAAATGGGATAAAGATAGCTACTATTAAGGCTGCCAAGGCATATAGCTTCTATCAGGCTGTCTGTCTGGAACTTCGGACACAGATCTAACCTCTGAAGGAGGAACTGAGCTAAGCCCCCTGCTGGCTCATTGACCTGCAATAGCCCTGTATCCCTAAAGGGAGAGCCACAAAGCCAAGGACCTTGTTTTGTACTAGAATACCAGACAACTGGGACAACTGAAGAAGATGGTTGTGGAACTAAGACAGAGGAAAGGTTCAGCAAAGACAAAAGAGGAGAAAAACAAAGGAGGGGTGAAGGAGAAGAGAGAGAGGACTAAAAACATCGACTTAAAATTACCCTGCAACCAAAATTCCCATAAATAAATACTGCAAGAGAACTAATTGAAGAAAATCAACAGTTGAAATATGGACTAATTTAAGATTAAATTAAAATAGAAAAACAATTAGTATATAATAAACATACATAGGATCTTGAAGGATATATAATTGATGGGAAAACTTTATTTATGATAAAATATATAAGCATTTACAGAAAAACCTGATTTCCATCTTCAAGGAGCTTTTGATAAAAATTCTCTTTTTTTCTCCTCTCTCTCCCCATGTAGATGCCAGATAGATAATAGATAGATTCAGTGTAGTTATCATCATAAGATATATATATATCTGACTTTGTCACTATTGAATCAACATACATACAGACTTTAGAATGCATTATATCATTTATTATCTAACTATAGCATTTGCAGTTATTTTTATAAAAATATGGAATAGTTTCTTCTAATCTATAGCATTATTTACCTCAGAATATCTTATTTGTATTCCATTGAAATTTTTTTATTGTTAAATTTATCGGGGTGACATTGGTTAGTAAAAAATTACCTAAGTTCCAGGTGTACAGTTCTGCAGTGCATCGTCTGTGTGTTACATTATGTGCTCACCACCCAGACTCAGTTCTCTTTCCATCACCATATATTTGACTTACCCTCCCTCGTCCCCCACCCCTCTGCCCCTCTTACCCTCAGGTAACTACTAAACTGTTGACTGTGACCATTAGTTTTTGTTTCTTTGTTGCTTTCAGTTTTATATTCTGCATATGAGTGAAGTCATACAGTTCTTTGTTTTTTCTGTCTGGCTTATTTCACTAAGCATGATGATCTCCAGGTCCATCCATGTTGTTGCAAATGGCAGTATTTCATCTTTTCTTACAGCTGAGTTATATTCCATTGTGTGTATGTACCACAGCTTCTTTATCCAGTCATCTGTCGCAGGGCACTTTGGTTGTTTCCATGTTTTGGCCACTGTGAACAGTGCTGTGATGAACATTTTATTGTAGCTTACTGCACCTAAGTTCTTTCTTAAGTGACTGTTTTTCTCTAAGCATAATGCATTTGAGATTAATCTATGTTGTTGTGTATTATTAGTATCTATGCTATTAGTATCCATTCCTATATATTAAAGAATAAATTTCATTGCATGAATATACCAAGTTTTTATTCACACATCAGTTCAAGGACATTTGATTTCTGGGGGGTTTTTTGTGTTTCTTTTGTTTGTTTCTTTGTTTTGGTGACTAAACATAGTCATTAAACATTCACATAATGGTTTTTGGATAAACATATTATTTTTATTTAGCCTGGGTAAAACCTAGGGGTGAGATCTGGATTTTATATTAAAAGTGTGTTTAGCTTTATAAAAAACAACCATGCTGTTTTCCAAAGTGGTTATACTATTATTTTGCCTTCCTAACATGTGAATGCTTTAGTTTTCAGCACTTGGTATTGTCAGCTTTTTGTTTTTTGCTTTTTAATTGTAGCCCTTCTTATAAATATTCAGTGGTATCTCACAGTGGTGTTAAATCTTCTTTGCCTAATGACTAATGATGTAGTGCAAATTTCCATGTATTATTTAGCATCCATCTATCATTCTTTATGAAATCCTTTGCCCACTTCTGTTTTTTTATTAATGAAATTAAGAATTAAAAAAATAGTAAATATAAGTCATTAGAGTTTTCTAATTTTCTGCACATAGATGCTGCACATATTTTGTTAGATTTATATCTATTTCATGTTTTTGTTGCTATTATAAAATCTTTTACTGGGGTTTCTAATTATTCATTGATAGTGTATAGAATGACAATTGATTTTTGTATATTGGCCTTTTAATATGTAACCTTGCTAAATTCACTCATTATAGTGACTCATATATTCCATAGGATTTTTAGCAGATAACTATATCAGCTTACAAGTAAAGGCAGTTTTATTTTTCCCTTTTTAATCTGTGTGTCCTTTTAATTTTCTTTTGTTTGCTTGTTTGTTTGTTTAATTGATTGCACTGGTTAGAACCCTCTAGTTCAATGTCAAATAGGAATTGTGAGAGCAAATATCCTTGCTTTGTTTTCTAATCTTAGAGACAAAGCACTTAGCTTTCACCATTATATAGAATGTAAGCTGTAGGTTTTCATAGATGCCATTTATCAGGTTGAAAACGTTCTCCTCATTTCTAGTTTTCAGAGTTTTTATTGTGAATGAATATTGAATTTTGTTAAATACTTTTCTTCATCTATTGAAATTATCATATGAAATCTTCCTTTTTTTAGTCTAATGATATGGTAATTAAAATGATTTTTTTCATTGTAGAAGTAGCATTCCTGGTATAAAACCTACTTGTTCATAGTTTATTATCCTTTTTATATATTTGATTTGCTATTATTTTGTTCAAAATTTTATGTTCACATTTATAAAGAATACCTATCGTTAATATTTTCTTCTAACACCTATTTCTGGTTTTAGTATTAGGGCAATGCTAGCCTCATAATATGAACTAAGAAATGTTACTTTCATGAAGTTCCTATGATATTGGCATTTCTTCTTTAAAGGTTTGGGAGAATTAGTGAATCCATTCAGTTTGGTATTTTCTTTGTTGGAAGGACTTTAACTATGAATTTAATTCCTTTATATATAATAAAGTATTCATGCTATACTTTTTTCTTCTTGAATGAACTTGGATAGTTTTTGTCTCTCAAGGAATTTGCCCTTGCATGTAAGTTGTTTAATTTATTGGCATTAAACTGTTTGTAATGTTTTATATCTTCCATTTTGATTTTTTTGTTGTTTGCTTAGTAAGTGTGGCTAGAGGTTTGTCATTTATATTGATCTTTACAAAGAACAAGCATTTGATTTCTATTTATTGTATTGGTTTTTCCACTTTCAATTTTATTGATTATTGTTCCTATTTTTATTATACTTTCTTCTACATCTTAGGATTTAATTTGCTTTTCTTGTACCACTTTCTTAAAGTGGAAGCTTTGATCAGCAAGTTGAGACTCTTTTTTTGTTTTCTAATATAAACATTTAATGTTATATATTTCCTTGTAAGCACTGCTTTAACTGAATTCTACAAATTTTGTTTGTTTTTACACTCTTGCAATTTAAAATATTTTCTAATTGCCCATGTGACTTTCTATTGAACTCATGGATTGTTTATAAGTGTGTAGCTTAATTCCAAGCATGTGGGGATTTTCCAGTAATCTTTCTATTACTGTTATCTAATTTAAGTTTTTTTATAGTCTTAGAATAAACAGAATTTTCATTATTTTCAATGTGTTATAATTTGATTTATGGCTCAGAATACTGCCTAACTTGGTGAATATTCTGAGTCATAATTTTTATTCTTTTATTTTTAGTTGGAATGTTCTATAATGTTAATTGCATAAAGTTGACTGATAATATTGTTTCAGGGTTTGATATCCTTATCAATTTTCTGTCTACATGTTATATTAATTACTGAAAGAGAACTGTTGAAGTATCCAAGTACTATGGATGCTTCAAATTCAAATCATGGATTTGTTTATTTCTCTTTCTGGTTCCATTATTTTTGCTTCATGTATTCTCAAGTACAGTTTTTAGGTCCACACACATTTAAGATTGTTTTTTATTCTTAGTGAATTAAATTTTTTCATCACGTGTAATGTCCTTTTTTAGCCCCAGTAATAGTCCTCGTTCTGAAATCTATCTCACCCTGTGTAACATGTTTATGTTTTATAATATTGGCCTTTATTTCTTAGCTTATGGAATGAAAACTGAGCCTTGTTTGTTATATAGTGCAACAGTGAAAGAACTGAGTAGGCCGACTAAGATGAATGACTCAGGTGAGCAAATCAAGGCTTAGTTGAGTGCAAAGAAAAGAGAGATTCAGATGAAAGGATGAGATGAAGAAATTTAAGTGCTCCGAGGCTGTTATACCCAGCTGGTTAGTGGCAAAGCAAGGGGTGAGATCCTGACACAGGGTAATCTCTTATTTCCACCCAAACTGAAAACATGTTGGCCAATGAATTAGCTCTGAATGGACACCTTATTATCTAATACTTCAGGTGTACAATAGAGATTTAAAGTCAAGTATCTTATGCTTGAGGTTCTTAGAACAGGAAATCCACTTCCTTTTGGTAACACATTATGGTTTAATAGCTCATTGTGCTGCAGAGAATGAACCAAAAGAAGTTGTAAAGTAACGTTCCACATTCTCCTTCTAAGATGAAATTGTTGACAAGGCACAGCAATGATCTTGTGACATCAGTGAAACAAGCACCATTTGATAGAAATGTGACCCTCCAAGTCAGCTCCAGTTTTTGGTGCAGTGGCTTTATGATTTAGTTATCAATTTTTGGTTTTCCAGGTGTTTCACTAAAAATCTGTTTGTTAAGCACCTCCTACATTGAGAAGAATATATGCATATGCATTCGGATACAATATTTTCATTATATTTGGAACTGCACACTACCCTTCATCACTTTTGCAAGAGAAATTATGAATGACAAGCACAGTTGGCATAAAGTCATTAGTACATTGCCCTTTTATTTCTTCTTCCAATGGTGTTTTTCCCTCCTAAACTGATTCACATAGAAAATAAAAACACTAGGCTGTGTATTGGGAAATTATTTTGTTGAAATATCTTTTCATCCCCTGCCTTTGCTTCCATTTCTTCTTATTTATATTACTATAGGAATCCTGGGATTTTTATAGCTGTCCCTTTTGAGATAGATTTTAAAGAATCTGCTTAGAGAAGGTTTTATGGAATCTATTTTCGGTCTCAGTAGGAGAATCCTAATTTGCATCTCCTTGTGGGTTGCCATGGCCTAAATTGATCTACACTGACCTGGTTCATTTTAAATCAATTCAAGGTTTTTCTGTGTGCACAGAGGACAAACTACTACCTATACTTCAGATGCTGCAAAATCAATCCCGAGGAAATGTAAGCAATCTGAATGGTTTCTTCAAATAAAAGTACTGTATTTTCCTGTTCAAAATTGAGAGGGCCACTGAAGTGAAAGTAAAAAGCTCAGAGTTTAACCAACTAGTCAAAAACTGTCAGTTGTCTGTGCCACAAAATACATTTTGTTCCACCCAGTATCATCTCTAAAGTGACTGTTATAAAATCAATTCAAATAGGATTTTACTATATTTCTTTTAAGTATATATAATATTTTTGTGGCAAGATTGACAATTATTCTACTATAATTGTAATAGGTTATTTCTTTTTTATAAATTAATATGTCTATTTTTATTATTTATTTTTATTATTATTAGTTTCAGGTACACAAAACAACAGAATCATTAGACATTTACACAGCTTACAAAGTGATGACCTCAACAAGTCTACTATCCATTTGATACCATACATAGCTATTATACCTTTGACTGTATTCTCTATGCTGTACTTTACATTCCATGACTGTGTGCGTGTATGTATGTGTATTTAATTATGGTTGAAATTCAATATTATTTTATATTATTTGCAGGTGTTTAGCATACTGGTTAGGCATTTGCATATTTATGAAGTGATCCCCTCAATAAGTCTAGTACCCATCTGACACTACACAGTTTATAATATTATTGACTATATTCCTCATACTGTATTTTACATCCCCATGACTATTCTATAAGTACCAATTGTACTTCCTAATTCCTACACCTTTCTCACCCATCCCCCCACCCCCCTCATCTAGCAACCATCAGTTTGTATCTATGAGTCTATTTCTGTTTTGTTTGTTTATTCTGTTCTTTACATTCTACATATAAGTGAGATCACACGATATTTGTCTTTGACTTATTTCACTTAGCATAAAACCCTTTAGGTCCATCTACGTTCTCACAAATGGTAAGATTTCATTCTTTTTTATGTTGAGTAATATTCCATTGTCTATTCATATATGTACCATTTCCTCTTTATCCAAACATCTATTAATGGGCATTTTGGTTGCTTTCATATCTTGGCTATAACACTGTGGTAAAGATAGGGGTGCATATATCTTTTGAATCAGTGTTTTGGATTTCTTTGGATAAATTACTCAGGAGTAAAACTGCTGTGTTGTAAGGTAGTTGTATTTTTACTTTTTTGAGGTACCTCCACACTCTTTTCCAGAGTGGCTGCACCAATTTTCAATCCTACCGACAATGCACAAGGTTTCCTTTCCCCACATCTTCGTCAGTACTTGTTTGTTGATATTGATGAGAGCCATTCTGACAGTGAAGTAATATCTCATTGTGGTTTTTATTGCATTCCTTTGATGATTAGTGACATGGAGCATCTTTTCATATGTGCATCGACCATCTGTACATTTTCTTTGGTGAAATGTCTATTCAGGTCCTCTGTCCTTTTTTAATTGGATTGTTAGTTTATTTGGTGTTGAGTTGTATGAGCTTTTTATAGATTTTGAATAGTAACCCCTTATCACATAAATCATTGGCAAATATCTTCCCCCATTCAGTAGGGTGTCTTTTTGTTTTGTTGATGGTTTCCTTAGCTGTGAAAAACTTATTTTGATGTAGTCTCATTTGTTTATTTTTTTCTTTTGTTTCTCTTGCCTGAGGACATATACCAGTAAAAATATTACTAAGGGTAATGTCTGAGAGTTTACTATTTATATTTTATTCTAAGAGTTTTATGGGTATTACTTTTAAGTCTTTAATCCATTTTGAGTTTATTCTTGTGTATGGCATAAGTGGTCCAGTTTCTTTCTTTCTTTCTTGTTTTGCATGTATCTGTCCAGTTTTCCCAGAACCATCTATTAAATAGACTGTCTTTACCCAAATGTAAATTCTTGCTTCCTTTGTCATAAGATTAACTGACCATATAGAAATGGATTTATTTCTGGGCTCTCTATTCAGTTCCATTGATCTATGTGTCTGTTTTTATGCCAATACCATGCTGTTTTGTTTCAGCCTTGTAGTATATTTTGATATCAGACAGCATAATACCTTCAGCTTTGTTCTTCATTTTCAGGATTGTCATGATTATTTGGGGTCCGTTATGGTTCCATATAAATTTTAGGATTATTTATTTTAGTTCTGTGAAAGATGCCATTGAAATTTTGATAGGTATTGCATTGAATCTATAGATTGCTTTGGGCAGTATAGATATTTTAACTATATGTTCATTCTTATCAATGAGCATGGTATATGTTTTCATTTATTTGTATTTTCTTTAATTTCTTTCTTCAATGTCTTATAATTTTCTGAGTACAGTCTTTTACTTCCTTGGTTAAATTTATTCCTAGGTATTTTATTTTTAATTTTTTGATGCAATTGTAAATGGAGTTATTTTCTTAATTTCGCTTTCTGGTAGTTTATTTTTGGTGTATAAAACTGCAACCAATTTCTGAATATTAATTTTATATCCAGCCACCTTACTAAATTTGTTTATAAAGGTTATTTTCCAAAGTCAAGATTCTGTAGTCAGGTTTACTTTAGACATTAGATGTTAAACAAATAGCAATCTAAAGTGAATAAGGGTCTATGATAGTTTACTTTGCCAAAATATGCTACACTATTTAGCAAGAGTCAACAGACTAAATAGTAGTTGAAACTTCTTTCAGTATTTTAGCACTTGCTTATAAACAAATTTTCTCTTAAGTAAACTGCTGAACTATAAGAAGACAATGATTATATTTCTTATTTTATTTAGAATAATATCCCATACTTGAATATATATTACATTATTGAGCTTTTAAAATACCAAATGTGCAATAAATAGGGTTCATAAATATGTATAATATCAAGTATAAATAATAAATGCTACAAGGAAGTGAAAGAGCTATACGAGTTCCTGGAAGGGAAGAAAAACTTCTTGCTGGAAGGGATTAGGAAATGTTTAATTGATAGTAAGACACTTAAGTTAGGCCTGAAGGAGGAAATAGATTTTGAACATGGACATACTAAAAAAAATTTCTATGTGAAAGCAGCACTATAAATAAATTCATTAAAGCAGAGGACTATGGGTATTTATTGAAAACAGTGACTAGAAGATTAAGATACTGATTGAGGAAAAAGTAAAAGATGAGCTAAAATAGCCTGCTGAGACCAGAAAATGGTGACTCTTGCAAACCAGCCTAAGACTGAACTTTTCTTTTTAGGCTATGAGAGACCATCAGAATTTTAGGACTATTGAAGCATATAAAATAATAGGATTCTTTCATAAAGCAAAATCTAAAAGGCATATTTTCAGGGCATATTTAACTTCAGACAAATATGCTTTGTTTGAGAGATAAAGGGGAATGAATGTTCTTGATCTAAAGGAGTTTTGAATTTAAAGGAAGATATAGATGTACAAATAAAAAGCATATAAATTATAGACTGAATGCTTCTCTAATAGAGACAGATAACAGAGTGCTAGAAAAACAGAGCAGAGAACCTTACAGTAGAGCAATTATAGTCCCAGAAACAAATAAATACTGAATTTTCAGTGGCTTGACACAGTAAGTATTTACCTCGTTTTTACCACAACCTAATGTGTGTTCCTTCTCAGTTGGCCTACTGTATGGTCATTTGGTAACCTACAAGAACTCACAAATTCTTTTATTTTGTAATTCTACCCTTTTCTTGATCTGCAGCATCATTAGCATGGGTGAGGATAACCAAGATAGAGGCATATATGCATAACTCAGCTAAGAAAATTGATACTTATTCCATTGATGAGAACTAATAAAACTGGAAATGTGGTCTGTTTGTGCCTAAGGCAAATACACATTGGAGATTCCCCCAAGAGCACCTCTAACTATGGGTGGGGGTGGTTAGATGCAGGAATGATGGAAAGCGTTGGTATAGTTGTATTTGGTTGCTTGCATTCAGCATTTGTTCTGATCAGTTTGCTACTATGTAACACCTGTTCTGATTGGCTGGTGCTCATGTCATTCAGTTGTGAAATGTTTTGATTCAAAATTTACCCGCACTTGTGCTAAGCCTGGAAGAGTGAGAGTAAATCCAAGAGTTCTATAGCAAGACTGAACTGTTAATAGGTTGTAGGATAAAAGTGCTGCGATTTGGAGTTATATAGTAAGATAATTTAGGAGGCTATTTCAAAAGTACAGGTGAGAATTGTGAAACATGAATACAGTACACAATAGCGATAATGATTTGGCAGACAACTGAAAACAGGGCTTCAGGCAGCTATCTGGATATGTAAAGCAGGAGAGGGAGAAGAGTAAATTAACTAACTAACTAACTAACTAACTAACTAATTAACTAACTAAAACAAGCCAGAGATGTTGAGCCTAGATAGTTCAGCGATTGTCAATGCTTTTACCAAAACAAAGAATGAGAGAGAGGGACAAAGTTTAGAAGATCTTAGCCTTTTGAAGGCAGCAATCTGCTCTGTATCCCAGAATCTGATTCAGAGCTGAGCCTATAAACGGTGCTCCATACACACTTATTTAATTAATGGTGAATGAAACAAAATTATTTAAATTTTAGATATACTGAGTTTTTGGTGTTACTGAAATGTTCAGGAAGAGATGTCCACTGAGTAGCTGCAAGGTAAGGTAAGTTGCAAGGGCAGAAGCAGGCTAAGAAGGTAATAAATACCTCCTAGGGAAAGACAGTAATTAAATCCAGATGATTACAAGGAAGAGAATGGCAGCGAGTAGAGAAAACTTTGGAACAATCCCTATAATTAGAGAAGAAGAAAATGCAGAGAAGACACAACCACAGATGGAAGAGGAGAAATGGAAAGGAAAAATGTCTCAGAAAATAGAAAGTCAATTTTAAAAGGTGTAGTTAGGCATATTAAATAACATGGACATGTTAAAGACAAAGAAACAATCATTTCATTTAACAATTAGGGGTTAAAAAACAATGAAATTTATTTTATTGTGTAGATGATGGTGTTCATTTATTCACTTTTTTCTCTTTCTAAATTTTTGCTAAATTTTTACATAGCAGTATGTATCACGGAAGTATAAATTGTCTATGATCACATCTCCTTGAGAAAATTGCTGTTAAATGTGGCACATTTCCTTCCAGTCATTTTAAAAAATATGGAACTAGTCAGTGGAGAATGCATCAGTTGTCAAATGCACCATTTGTCAATATAAAATAACCCTGAACTACTTAATGATTTTTGCCTTAAATTCTATTTTGTCAGAAAATAGTGATGCAAACTGATAATTTTACATTTGTAATTTTCCTAACAAGTCATTTTTATTCCTTTTCACTTTTAAATTTAATATTTTGTTTCAGTAGTCTCTTCTAAGGTATATGTAGTTTTAATTTTTCCTTTGGCGTCTTTGATATTAATGGCATTTACTTTTATTGTTACAATTGATAAGTTTTTTCTACTTTTTGTTTTATGTGCTGTATTTTGTATGATTCTTTGTACTACATATTTTTTCTATTTAAATTTGTGATGGTTATTTTGGTGTTCCACAATGATTAGAGTTATATATCCTGTTTTGAATTCTTTCCATAATTAACATTCACGTTTCTCAATAACAATTCCACATGTCAAAAATGGTCTGTCAATAATACTTCATCATAGCCTCCTTTTCATCTTCTCCCCACTCCACCTAAGAGGGAGAGTGGAACACATTTTTACTTCTTTTTACTCAATTTCCTTGTATTTTAAAACTATAGTGTATATTTTAAGAACTATATTAATATGATTTAGATTTATTATATAAATTATTATTTTTCTTTAAGCAACAATCTATTCTTATTCACTGTGGTAACAGAATTTAAGACAATTATTTAGACTAAAATTTATCTTTCATTTTATTCTGGCTACAGGCTTCCTTATTCTCTATGTTGATTAAAAGTACTACCAAACTTTGAATTACCTCTAATTTCCTAATGTAAGTATGTTCTTGAAAGTATAAAGGAGGAACTATTCTAAGTATGTGAAAATCTAAAGATTCTTAGGGGCAAAATCAATTCTTTTATTATCTTATATTTCAGGGGAGAAATCTAAGGCTGATTTTACTTACATTTACTAATTTTACTTTTATTCTTGTATTTATTTTTTTCTCGAATATTTCCTTTTTTGAACTGGTATAGAAAGTCATTTCAGTACACATACTTAGGTCATTTTTCGGCTGTGTACATTTTCTGTGGTCGTATCTTTTAATGCCACTTCTACACTAATATCTCTTCTTTAAATGATTAATTTTGGGGTTGGATAACATTGTACATATTCCATTTTAGTTATCTCTTCTCTCTTTATTTTTACTTTGTATTTTCCCCTTAACTTTGGAAATCTTAAGAGAAAATAAATGGAAGTCTTTTGAAAATCTGTTTGAATTGGTGACCCATAACACTGGTTTATTCTTCATGATGTCTTTTCTTATTTTTAAAACTACTTTTATTTTGTATTGATCTTGTACTATGGCACTTTATGTTTTCATACCATCCTTCCCTGTCTCATGCAGTTTCCTCTCTGACTTCCTGTTCTATAGCTTTCAGCTCCTATTTTACAGATACTACATCTTAGAATCTATTGGGTACCAAGTAGTTTTCTGTATCTTTTTTTAGATTTCTGCAGTAAATAATTTTTTGAAAGTTGTTTTCTTCTTGATATATGAGATGATGTATCATTGTTTTTGCCTTTCAATAATTTAGAGACTTTTTTTTGGAAGTGTTCTTCTATCTGCCATATACTGAAGAGAACTGTATATATGGCTAGTGTTTGCTGACAGGATGTACACCATTGTCCTTGTGTCCCTCTCTACACATGTGCATGCTAGCAGAAGCCCCTACTTAGATCTATGGCTGGGTAGCACATTGACAACCATAGTGTCCAGCATAGTTCCCAGTCTCTGGTAGGTTTTTATCTAATGTGTCTATGCTGGAATGTGAAAAGATATTTTTCTATCCATTCTGCCTGGATCTCAGATCTCCAAACTGTGCTATTGTTCTCAGTCTTTTTGGAAAACAAGGCCCTTCCTTTCTGCAAGATTCCTCTTTCCTCCAATACAATTTTATTGGCAGTAAGTAACCTCTCTAGGATGCAATTTAAAATCTCTGCCCATCAATTTTCTTTTATTTAATTTTTGAATTATTTTTGTGATCTGCAATACCTAACTATATATATATATAGGGGAATTGATACAGGGAGGTAAAAAGTAACCCTGCAGGTGCTGCAAAAAATCACTGCCTGTGTTGCTGGTTGGTAAAGCCCTTGGGAGCAAACAGTTATAGGGCAAAGACTACCTTCTTTCTTATGAGCATTTCCCCTATTTCTGCCTAAAGAGTACCGATGGGTCCTCAATTCCATCCAGTCATCAAAATTCAGTTCCAGTGACTCCTATATTACTAAAGATTGCCACATAGTAAATATAGATTCTGGGTTATGCTCCATTTTTCAGCATGCTCAATTGATTAAGTCCCATTCAAGAATATATTATAATAGACAAGAATGAGAGCATTATTATGAGAATACTGCAAGCCTAGCATAGTATATTTTTAAAATATGAATAATTTCATGTCTTTGATCCTTAGCTATTATTAATAAATTATTTGTAATATATCTCAGTTATGGAAATACACCAACATGTCAAGAAATCATAGTTTAGAAACTCTGGAATAAAACACTGGTGGGATATTAATATTTAGACATTCTTAGTAGTTTAGCCTCAAGCCTAAAGAATTGTACTGTTAGGTTCTTTAACCAGCAATAGGAGAGTCATTCAGAGGCAGAAAAGAAAGGAAAAAACACAGTCTCTTATATTCCCCCATTTTTCCACCCCCAAATTCTGTACAGTTACTATGGCAATCGATTGCGCTTCTGGTAAGACAGCTTTTCCAATCTTTAATACTCACTGCCAACATTCTGTTTCAATAACTCCAAAATGATCTTGCAACTTAAGTATTTCTTGTTCAATCTGCACAACTGTCAGAGTAATCATTTTGAAACAGAATTCTTGTCATACTATTTTACTGCTTATGTATCTTCAAAGACCACGAGGATGTTGTACGAATAAAGGTGAAGTCTTCTTATGGAAGTCTTCACAGTCAGAGCCCCTACTTTCTGTCTCTGTCACTCCCACTTTCCTCCCTTCCTTCCTTTCCCTGGGGGCCAGAGTGACATACCTAAGGTCTCTGTTTGGCATGCAAGGAAACGCTTGTAGATACTGATTTAGGGGGATTCCCCCAAGAAAGTGTCTTTACTCCTATGCTGGGCAGAACTCTGGGATAGCCCTGCTTTGTTATATTCTTGCTCCTGTATAATCCCTTCTTGTTGAGTATGTGCTGAGCTTAGTGATTCACTTTTAATTAACAGAATATGGAAGAAGTAAGGAGATGCTACTTCCAAAATTAGGTTACAAAGAGACAGTGGTTTCTGCCTCAGGGACTCTCTCTCACTCACTTGCTCTTAGGGAAATCAATGGTCATGCTACAGCAAGGAGCAGTTTGAATGATTAGAAATTGATGTCACTAACTGACAGCTAGCAAGGACTGAGGTTTACCAACAGTTATGTAAATAAGCTTGAAAGTGGATCCTTCCCCCATTGACCTGTGAGTTGTCTGTAGTCTCTATCAACATCTTGATTGTGACCTTGTGAGAGACCCTGTGCCAAAGGCCAGGCCCAAATTTTTAACCCTCCAACATATTGTGAGATGATGAATACTTGTTGTTTTAAGCTGCTAATTAGGGATAACTTGTTATGCAGTAAAATATAACTAATATAATCATTACCTAATCACTCACGTATGGGGGCCATTATTTAACAAGCCCCAACAACCCACTGAGAGCTTCCCACTGCCTTTATACTATTTTTACTTTAAATACAAATAACAGGAAAATTTCAGGAATGATGGCTATGTTGATTTTCTTGAGTATGGTAGTTCCATGTGTATGTGTATGTGTGTGTTTATGTCAAAATGTATCAAAATATTTATTTTAAATACATGCAGTTTATTGTGTGCTAAGTACCTCAATGAAGCTGTTAAATATGAATGTAGATAAAAGATTCACCAAATATTTGAAAAAAGACTCCAACATAACAGAGAGGTACTCAAATAAATAAAATGTAAAGGTCACTCAGAGAAAACCAAAAACAGCATAGAAGCAAAGAAGAAAAGTTTTTAAAAAATCTGTACTTACCTTTTGAGAGATAAATGGAAGTTGTTCATCCACGCAAAAGGGAGGCTATAAAAATAATAAAGAGTTCTTAGACATTAAAAACATAATGGAAGCTAAAAATTCAATAGAAGGTTTGGAAGACAAAGTTAGTGAGAGTGCTTCAAAAATAGAATAAAGACAAAGAAGAGGAAAATGGGAACAAAAAAGATGAGAAAATGAGAAACCCAGTTCCAGAGGTCTTGCATTAGTATAAAGAAAATTCCAGAGAGAAAATAAAAGAACAAAGGCAAAAGGGAGTTATTTATCAAACTTTTTTTTAATTTGAAGAACTAAACACATATTTATACATTTAAGAGGCCCAAATAGTACTCAAAAACTAAATTTAAAAAGACCTATTATTATAAGGTACTTCATATTAATTATCCATTGATATGTAATAAATGACTACAAAATCTGGCAACTAAAAACAGCATATATCTGTCATCTCACATTTTCATTGAATTAGGAGTCCAGACATGACTTACCTGGGTTCTCTATTTCAACATCTCGTACAAGGCTGCATTCAAGCTGTTGGCCAAGACTAGAGACTCTTCTGAAGGCAAACAGTGAAATACTCCACTTCTAAGATCAGTCACTAGTTTTTGGCAGGATCTAATTCCCTGTGGGTTGTTAGACTGAGAATCTTAACCATCTGCTGACTCTGGGCTGTAGACCATCCTCAGTTGCTTGCCCTCCAATATGGCAACTTAATTTATCAAAGCATAAATGCCAGTAAGGCAAATAAGAGTTTGCTAACAAGACAGAAGTCACACTTAATCATGGAAATGCTATCCCATTACCTTTGTCATATTCTAAGGGTTAGAAGCAAGTCCATTGGGCCAGCCCATACTCAAGGAAAAGGAATTGCACAAGGGCATGTATACTAGCAGTGGGGGATTGTTGCGACCCATCTTGGAAATCCATCTACCACATACTTCATTGTGAAAGTTGAAAATCTAAGGAAAAAGCAAACTTAAAACTTCCTGTGATGGAGACCATTAGCAATCATAAAACATTTCATGTGTTTGTTTTTCTCAAAAGACTTCCTTGCAGTTAGATTAGAGTAATGGTTCTCAACCAGGGGTGATTTTGGCTCCCAGGATACCCTGACAGTATTAATAGACATTTTTGGTTGTCATATGTGGGGGAGGTTACTGCCAGCTAGTGGGTGGAGCATAGACATATTGCTAAATATCCTATTATGCACAGGACAACCCCTTACAACAAAGCAGTATTTAGGCCAAATAGCAATGTGGCCAAGGTTTAGAAACCCTGGTTAGAATCATGTATTTTTGCCAAGTACTATAAGCAGAAATGACATGACACTTTTGTGCCAAAGCAATTATGAACTAGTGTCTTTCCTCTCAAGTCTTTCTTCCTCTGTCAGAGTGAACTTGAAAGCCATGAACATGTTGAGACAGTAGCATTATAAAATGGAAAGAGCCTTGATTCCTGGGTCACCAGATGGAACAGAGCTTCTAATGAACTGCATCAAACTTTATGTGAACAAGAAATAAACATTTGTTTTGTTAACTGAGATTTCAGCATTTGTCTACTGAGAACATTTCTAGTAAATGTCTTGAATAATATAGCTCTAGAGAGAATAAACTGGCTACTACAAATGTCCGGGAATCAGGATGGTATTAAGAGGTCTCAAAAGCAGCATCAGAAGCAAGAAGACAGTGGTGCCTCAATAAACTGAGGGACAATAATATCTATTCTAAATCACAACTGTGTCTTGATATTAAATATATTTTGTTAGTAATGTTAGGGAAACAGTTAAAAAGATTTCATATAAAAATTGTCTGAATCCATCTGTTCTTCATATGGGTAGAGTCCAAATAATAAATGATACCTGAATATTTTCCTGCTTCTATTCGTTAAATGTGAAGGTAGAATAAAGACATTTTCAAGTTATTTACCTTCTATTCACCATGTTATAGGAAACTTCTTAAGAATATCTTTCTCCAAATGAGGGAATAAACCTAAAAAAGTAACATAATGGGTTCAGAAAACAACCCCAACAGTGGTGAATACTATTCCCAGGATGACAGGAGTACTGGCAACCAGTTCCAGTTGGGGGAAAAAGATATTTAAACTCAACACATTCAAAACTAATAGTGGTCACTTGTTCTCCCTGAAACCTCAAAGTGCTCTTTGATAGATGTACTTACTTAAATTATATGCACCCTTATTCACATTAACACCATACTAACTCCTACTCATCCTTCCAGATTTGTTTCAGCAGTGTTCCTGGAGCCATACCTTAGCCTGGGGACACAATATATTTTCTCTTGCATTGTGAAACCATCTCCATTAGTTTCTATAAGCTGCCTTTAAAGAAACTTAACATCCTTTTACAATGTGTTTTGGCATCTTTCGGTGAATCACATCACAATCCTGTTGTGATAAACACACCAATTAGTGTGCAAAATGAGACTGATGAAAAGATACCAGACTCTAATGGTTAAATTGATTTAAGATATTGTAGATAAACTGAAATAGAAGATGAATCAGACTGTTAGGGTAGCAGATGACTATCCTGGGCTACAGACTACAAAATTTTGTGTCTGGGAATGCAGAAAGAATTGTTTTAGTGAAACATGTCCATTGGAAATTTTGACTCAGTGGATTGAAAAGAAATTAAGATTCCAAAAGCCTTGACTCTGAGTTCCTAAGACGCTTTGTAAGCTCTAGTTAATGTTAAAGTGACACCTGAAACTTTCCAGCGTGCACTGTATATAGAAACCACCAGATCAATAGTCTGGCTGGCAAATAAAAGTGAGACTGAAACTGTAGCAGCTGATGTCTGAGACAGAGCCCCTGGGACAAGAACACTGAGAATGGTAGAAACCAAGGACCCTGGAGCTTTCTGTGACTGGCAGTTCCTCATGCCAAGCAGAAACAGGATCCTTCCTAGGCTGTAGATGTTGGAGGGGTCACAGAAGAACAATTTTTTAACTCTCACAGAGCAGACTATATCCATAGAATGTTTTATGATGCAGGAACTACAAAACAAGGGCAGTTAAATAAGTACAAGATATTTTGAACATGGGATCAAGTAATAGTAATAGTTAAGTGAAGAGCAAGCTATTTTTTTTTTTTTACTAACCTACCCTTAAAAAGTAGCCAAGAAGATTTATTTGTTGTTTTTGTTTTTTTTTTTTTTAACTTTGGATAACTTTCTTATACATATCTACACTTTAAATCTTGTCTCTTACAGGAAGCTATAATCTTGAGGTTTTGTGATTTGGGCAAGCTAATTATGGTCAAAGAAAATAAAAATAATGTTCAAAGGACAAACAGATATGATTTGCTGCTTAAACCAATCACCCCTACAAAATAAAAAATAAGCATTATTTAATTGAGATTAAAAATCTTTCATTTATGTGCCAAGAAAATAATTTATTTTTAACTTCCTGCTTTAAAATGCATAAAAGGATTAAATCTGAACAGGTGGAGTTTTGAGAGTGAACGTTATGATTAAATGTGTCTCTAAGGATTTGAAAACTTTTAGGTTCCAGAATAATCCATGATTCCTAAGAATACTGAATTGAATGAAACTGGGGAAAATGCTACTGAAGTATATACATTTGGATGGTTAATTTAAGATCTAATTTTGTTTGTGAATGAAGTGAAGATACCACCTTACAACAGACTGCTATATCAATAAAATATTTTATATAAGCCTCATGGTAACCATAAGGTAAAAACCTAGAGTAGATACACAAAAGATAAAAATAAGTTAGTCAAAGCATATCAAATGGAAAATTATCAATTCATAAAGGAAGATCTCAAGAGAGAAAAAGTAAAAAGAAACAAGAGAACAACTAATAAGATGGCATTATTATGTCCTTCCCCATCAATAGTTACATTAAATGTAAGGGGACTAAAATTTCTGATCAAAAGCTATAGATTGAATAGAAATAACAGCAAGCCCCAATGAGCCTACAAGTGACTCATTTCAGTTCTAAGGACACAGATAGACTCAAAGTAAAGGGATGAAAAAAGATGTTTTATGCAAGTGAAAACAAACAGCTATAATTATATTGGAAAAAATATATTTTAACTAAAAAAAAAAAAAACCTATCAAGAGACCGAGTCAATTCATCAAGAAAAAATAACAATTATAAATATATATGCACCAAACTGCATCAAGCAAATACTAGCAGATCTGAAGGGAGAAATGAGTAACATTATAATAATGGTAGGAGACATCAATATTCCACTTTCAACAATGGATATCACACAGACACAAAAATAAAAAGGAAACATTGAAATTGAATTATGGTTTGGAGCAAATTGACCTAGTAGACAGATATATAACATTCTACCCCAATGCAGCAGAATATACATTGTCATTAAGTGCACATGGAACATTCTCCAGGATAGATCATATGTTAGTTCACAAAACAAGTCTTAGCAAATTTAAGAGGAGTGAAATCATACTAAGTATCTTTAGCAATTACAATGTTATAAAGCAAGAAATTAGCCCAGGTGAGAGCTGATGGCTTAGACTTAGGAAATGATGGTGGAGATGAAGATAAATGGAAAGATTTGAGAAGTATTTAGTACAGCATAAAGCAAGAGGACCTGGTGATATGAGGGAAGCAGAAGGTATCAAAAATAGAGAGCTGCATATAGGCAACAAGTTGAAAAAAATGCATATAGATATTATAGTCATAAAGATTTATCAGACTTTCTTTGAATTCAGAAAGTTCACCAGCTGTGTTTCTCCTTAGGCTCTTGCCTAAGAGCTTTTCCTCTAAATCCATGTTCTTTCCTTCACAACAATATTCTCCACCTTTTTTTTTTTTAGCTTTATATATATCTGGACTCACAATCATGTCCTCATAATAATTTTAATAACACAATTATTATGTGAACCGTTTAACACTAAATCTACACTAGGTTAGGGCCCAGTTTTGCACTGCCAACACTTTCTTTTAGCTGTTACGGAGCTGTCTGCCACAGTTCCACCCTTAGTAATACAAAATGCGGAGAAGTATTGAAGTCATAGCACTTCTAAAGTTATATCTTAGATCACATTCTTAGGCTTAGACTTCCACCAGAAGTTTTAGGATCAAGGAACTACGTATGGCGATGGACACTTACATCTCCCCATTGGGCATAGTCAATTTCAAGCTTCCTTAAGCCCTTTATAACCTTACATCTCAGTTGCTACTGACCAGCTATAATGTTTACATCTCGTAGGAGATGACTGCATTTTTATAATTTTCTAGTTCTCATTCTATATGTCATGCCCTACCCTCAAAAATACCGGTTTTGGTAACCCAAAATGGCTTACCCAAACTACAAGTTAATATACAGTAGTCTACAGAAAGTAAATACTTTGTTAACAATGTAGAATCAAAATGCTTAAGAAGGAATTATGACTTCAAACCCTCTATATTACTGGAAGAAGGAATAGCAATGCCTAATACTGGATCTGTTCATATGCTCTTTTGAAGGGAGCAGCCTTCTGCATCAGAACTCAAGTTTCCATATCCGGATTTCTTCACCAAGGGAGATGAAGAATTGGCAAGAATCATTGACCATCATGTAAGACTGACTTTCTTACACTACCAGCAAACGCTGCGTTCTTTAAAGGCTCTTTGAATTGGAAAGCGTAGTTCTGAGACAGAAATATTAACATGTGGGACTTAAAAGTAGAGCCATGATTCGGCACTGCCAAACTTAATTCTTTATCTCACAGTACTATCTGTGCACCTCTGCGCCTTCATTGGGCTCCAGAAGACTTGCCTCTGCCATTTATAAAATACTAGGCTTATCCTGTTTCCTAAGTTAGTACTGATTTATTTTTGATAAGAATCTGATATTGAACACTGATTTCTTCTATGGTGTAGTTTTAATAACAGAACAGAAATCTCTTTTTTTTTTTTTCTTTTGGGTTGATTCCCCAAGCGGGTATCCAACGCAGGCCACAGGGGTGAGAGTGCCGAAGTCTAGCCACTATACCACCAGGGAACCCCCCGAACAGAAATCTTTTGACTCAATTTTCAGTGACCATTCGTACCCTTGAAATATTAGAAAGACTTTAATCACTTTGTTCTTGGTACGAGTTAAACAAGCATTGGCAATACAGGGCTACTCACTTAAGACACTTTAATCCACGAGCTATATTTAGTCGATTTCTTGCCAAATCATTTTATGACTGCTTCTTTTTAGGAGAACAGTTAAAGTAGGAGAGAAGGTACTTATTTTGTTTTTTTCTTTAAATACAATGTGGATTCAATAGCATATAGAATGTGTTTAAGTTAATTTTATCACCAGTAGTTCAGTCTTATTTATCTGATTTTGTTTGTTCTCATAATTAATTTTTTTGTATTCCACTTAATTAGTGATCTTATGAGACAGAATGAAGAATTATTTCAATTACTGATCCAATTGAACAATTTATCATATAGCTAACATTTAAACTACTCTAGAAATAACTACTAGTATTAGGTTTTGGAAAATGAATGATAACCTGTAATCACAAAATGAGAGCTGTAGTATTGTATTTTTATTCAACAATGAAGTTTTTGTTAAACCAATCTATCATATGCCTGGGCATTGTAAAATAAAATCCCAATAGTTCATAAATTGCAGCATCTATATTTTACTATTCATTCAACTATCTAAAATAAATTATGAGATAGCAAATTGCCAATGTGTATATACACATATATCATGTAGTTTTAATAACAGAACAAAAATATTTTGATTCAGTTTTTGGTGACCATTCTTTACCCTTGAAAGATCAGAAAAAGTTTAATCACTTGTGATTAAACACATCTGCCTAGGGCTAATTAGAGAGACAGACATTATTTTGAATGATAGAGAGGATGCTAGGAAGAGGAAGCTAGGAAATGGAACCTAAAAGAATCATCTTTTCCTCTTTCCAAAGGTATAAACATCTAAGTAATCACCACCATGAATCTATTTAGAGCATACCTATAGATGAGTAAAGGAATTCTTTCTGAAAATAAGTTTGATAATTGATAGGACCCAAATTGTTTGATATGTGGCAAGCCTAATTAAATAATAGTTTATGGTATTGATTTGAGAAGGTTTGTGAAACTTCCTTTGAATATCAATATCACACTTAAAAAGCTATTCATGTATGTTCAATTTCCTTTCAGATAGTCATAGTAGTAGTGCTTTGTACTTAATATTGCACACTTTACAAAAGTTATTTTAATCTTCACAACAACCCTATAAAATGTTTACCAAAAAGAATGGTGGTTTACAAATCAGTTACTTGCTCAAGTTTTTTATGTTTTTGTTTTTGTTTTTTGGGGGGTAGTTCCCTGGCTGGGAATCGAATTGCCCAAGTTTGTTTTTTTTTGCAAACCCAGGCCGCAGAGCTGACAGCACCGAAGCCTTAAGCCACTACACCACCAGGGACAGGGAACTCCCATGCCCAAGTTTTTATAGTTAGTAATTGACTGAGTGTACACACAAAACCAAATCTTTGGACTCCAAATCTCCTTTTCTTTTCAATTCTCCATAGTTGCTCAATTTCTTGGTTTATAATCCTGAACCTGAATGGAGGTGGGAAAGCGGAGTCTTTAGTATTAACAAGAGGAAAAAACACCTAGCTACAGCTTTCGTTGTCCTATTAAGTCAATTAAATTTTATTGTATGGGCATAATAAGCAAGGAATAAGGCAGATATATCTAATTGTTCAATAGATACTAAGTTACCTTGTATACTGCTAGTATTCCAGGGCGTAGTGATTGAATCCCTGAGTGAATGGTTGAATAAAGCAGCAGAGTGCTTCTATTTCCCACCAATTTCAAGCATATCTGCATCCTCCTAACTGCCACATCAATGATAATAATGACAGATAAAAGAGAAGACAAGACAATGGTTTATCCAATTAGTGTTTATCTAGGTCAACAAAAACAAAGATGTAAAAATTTACTTTTTGTGGGTTAACAAAAAGGAGGATCATAAATGTTACGGTGAATTCCAGCCTTGCCAAGTTCTAACAAGGGGGAAAAGAGAAAGAGCAGTACCCTGGACATTAGCAGTATGGTACCACATTCCTGCTTGTATATGTGCTGTTTCAGAAACCCAAACATTCTGTTTTACTGAGAGATCTTAAAAATTAATCCTTTTCACAATGTGAAGATCGAAGTCAGGAGGTACACCAAAATCTCTCATGTGAAGTAGAGTAGTTACCTTTGCATACAGACACTATCTTACTTCACCAACTAATACTTCTATTTCATAACACAAAAATGGTAGTTTTGTCAAACAATTAATATTATTATTTAATTATATGAGAAAAAAATATGTCACAGATAAGATCACAGAATTTGCAGACTACACCAAAGCATAAATTTCATTCAGTCTGCGCCTGAAGGTTCTGGATGTTTTGCCTCAATTTTCTGGACATTTCATGCAAAAATGGTTTTGAGAAATGAAATACATGAGTAATAACTGTATAGAATAAGTGCAGGTAATTTTTTGTCTTGTGTCTTTAAAATTTACCTGGGACTTTTAAAAGTAGATATGATTTTATAATGTTTTAAAAATATTTACTCTGACATGCTGACATTTTTGCATGTCATCCTTGCTCAGGGGCCATGCTAATCTCTGCATCGTTACAATTTTAGTATATATGCTGCCAAAGCAAGCACTATATTTTTAAACATCTTTATAGCCTTTAGAAGGCTCAGTAATGTGTTATGGATTCTGAGGTTTAGTTACATGTATGCATATTTATATACCTCAGATGAGAAATAACAGTCATAATTCATAGCACTGGTATATAGCAATTTACAAGTTAATTGATAGGTTGTTATGCACTGTCTGGTCACTTGTGTGTATGCATGGGATGAGGATGACAAAATGAGGAATATAGGTAGTTATCTTTAGGAATTTCCAACATTTTGTACTACAGGTCATTGTGCCTTGAATGTTTCACCCAGCCTGAAGAGGGATTACCACCCCTTTTTACCCTTTCCTTCATTAAAGGTATTCAAAGGGAATAAAGGTTCTCATGATAATGTGTGGTTGAATGGCCACCGTTACTTCCAACTACTTAATTCTAGGGCTCTTGCCTCCAGGAATTCTGTTACTGTTATGAGTAAACACGTTCAACTGCAACAAATTTCTTATAAGTATTTTTAGTGGTCAATTGCAGAATCAGCATTTATCATCCCATTAATTTCATTTTCAACCTCATAGTCATAGTATCACAATTTTTGCCTTTCACTTCAATTTGATTTTTCTTTTTGTTTTGCTTTGGCTTGATTTTTAAAAATATTTTTATTAAAAATATGGCCAACATACAATATTGCATCAGTTTCAGGTGTACACCATAGATATTCATTTATATACCTAAAGAAGTGATCATCATGATAGATCCAGCAACCATCTGACACCATACCACACTATCACATTATTGATGATATTCCTATGCTGCACCTTATGTCCATGTGACTTGTTTTATACCTGAAAATTTGATCCTTTGATTCCCCTTCACCTTTTTACTCCCTTTTTAAAATTTTAAATTACAGTTGATATTCAATATTATTTTATATTCATTTCAGATGTACAGCATAGTGGTTAGACATTTATATATTTTAATAAGTGATCCTCCTGATTAGTCTAGTACCCATCTGTAACTATACATAGTTATTACCATGTCATTGACTATATTCCCTATACTTTACATTCCCATGACTATTCTGTAACTACAAATTTGTACTTCTTAATCCCTTCACCTTTTTTATTTATTATTCCATGCTCTCATGTAAATAACAATATTGATGAAGAAAAGAAATTCCTTTGGTGTATATATAAACATAAACCCTATTATCTCTTCTTTTGAATGATTTATTATTATTAAAAATATTAAGAGGGAATTCTGTTTTTTTTGTGGGGATTGTACACTTTCTGATAGATGGCTTATATATTTTTCCAGTATGATAGTATATAAATTCCTAAAGAATATCTGTGAGAAAGACTGAGAGGCTGATTGAATAGAAAAATTTGCATTTTGAAAAGTTAAATTAATTTTTTCATGCAAAATCATATGTAAATGACACACTTTTTCTCTGTAACAGTGGGAGAAAGAGCTAGAGATCCGACAGAAAGAAGATGCAATATGTAAGAACAAAGAACGTAAAGATAAAGAGTTAGAGGAAAAAAATCACTTCAGAGAGATTATGAAAAGAAGAGAAGAGAAACTGCACAAGCAAACCAGGCCCTATGAGCTTCCTCCTAAGACTGAAGTAATTTCATTAGAAAAGAAAATGACCCCCCAAAATTGATAGCTACCTGTCAGAACATATTTTTTTAATTAAGTGGAAGCCATTTCTTAGAAAGGAGTTGTTATCCTGTTGCAGGCTCTTTAACCGTCATGTCTTAGTCCTCAATTAACAGTTAGGTCTTAATCACATTCAAGTGAAGTGATTTTACTAGTTAAATATTTCAAGAATACAACTAGACTTTTCCTAATGACTCTTACTTACCTTGTGATCATGCAGCATATTTAATCAATGATTCTCAGAGTATTGATGTTCATTGGACAGGTGGAAATGAATTGCAAATTATTGAGTCACATATAAGAATTATTTCTTGAAAACAGAATGAGCATTAACTGATACTCCTCTCATAATTATTTTACAAATAAAAGAAGTAAGGCACCTGCTTGGATTTGTATAATAGTTCATAGTCAATCTATGCCAAATCAAACCATATGTCAGAAGCTTGCTTGTGATAAATTACTGTATACAAACTAATCTGGATGGGCCGGTCATCTCCAAATGAGATGATCTTTAACAGATACCAGAGGAGACACTTGAGTGATAGTGATTTTACTTTGTCAGATGAGCTTTTGAGAAGGGATTTGGATAGTCCCGGAAGGTACCATTGCACTTACTGATTATCCAATCAGAAATCACCTTTCAGTTCACTTCATCTAATGTTCTCAGTCTATCAGTAAGAGTAATGGAAAGGGGTTTTTATGATGCCTTACACTCTTTTTTCTGAAAAATATAGATAACAAATACACTCAATTTCACATAGGTGGCTTGGTTACACTCAGGAGACAGGTAACTTTATTGGAGACACTAAACTCAAATGACTACCAGGTCAGGAAGGTAACATAAATTAGTGACAGGCTATGGACTATCTACTTCATAAAGAAAGTTTCTAGCACTGGGGTATACTCTGCAATGTATGTCCAGTATTGTAAGATCATCCCGTATTTCAAGAAGAAGCCATCAAATGGGATTATTTTTTTAAATAATATAAAAGTTGCTAAATTCAAAATATTGGCAACCAACTAAAAAAAATCACATAATTTTGGGTTAAATTTGACACATGGACCACAAGTTTTGATCTGTATTATATTAAAGTATCATTTCTTAAAATTTAAAATAAGAATACATGGTAGGAAAATGGGGGATAAGGATGATCCTATTTTGATTCCCAATAGAGATGATACAGATTTATGTTGTTTCTTCCAACCTTTTGTCTCATCCTTGTCTCCTCATAAGAGAGTATGGAAGTTCTCAGAAATATTATCTCCTAAATGCACCTGTCCAAATACCTTCATTAATCTTTGCTTTCTTCACATGTAAAAAGAAATCTCTCCTACAGAAGGCCAGGAGTTCCTTTTCTCTGAATCCCATCCCTTCCAAAATCATGCTCCAACTCTTTATTATTCCCCTTGAAGTCCCTGTCCTTTACTCACTTCTAACCATGGAGGTCTCAATTTTCTACCATCCTTCCATCCAAACTACTCTCTCCTTAAGGCCCACAGTGAGGTCAGCCTTAACGAAACCTGACTGCCCTTTTACATCATAATCTTTCTGTTGGGTTGTTAAAAAATGGAATCACTGGGCTGTACGTAGTGGGGAAGGGATTCTGGAGGTAAAGGAAATTCAACAAATCCTGCTATGTCACAACCAACTTTTAGAAACCTGGTGGCCCCAATTTTTTTAACTTTTCTGGTATTCTGAGGCATGGACCAGTCTGCCTTAAGTCCTCCCCACTGCAGATTTAGGTTTATTCTTTTTTCCTGTTCTGCTTAATCTGTTCCCACTTGTTCATCTGTTTTCTAACTTCTGCAATTAGTATTTTCAATGTGCTATTATCTTTTCTTATAAACTTATGTCTTTTAAAAAATAATCCTTTTGCTATCATAGTAGTGGACATTTGGAAGAGAGCTAAACATACACACACACACACACACACACACACACACACAAAGAGCTGTACAGAAAGTACCTAGCCATGTAATATGTAAAATAGAGGCATTTATGGCTGGGTTTTTCTGGACAGCTCTCGTATACCCATGCATTTATATGCATATACAGGGTCTGGCAGAAGTAATGCCCTTTTTAAAAGTAGTTAAAATACTGTTATGTTACAGAATTACATGTTTATAATTTATAATAAAAAATCTGGTATACATTACCAGCTCATAAAAAAGAGCACTACTTCTGCTGGACCCTGTATAAGAAATATGTACTCACATACTGGTGGTGCCAAAAAAATGTATACACATTTTAAGCAATGTGATCTGTTACTTTTCGAAGTTGAAATGAATTATAGTAGCAATGTGTAATATGACGTTTGCTCAATAGATGACACTAATCAAATGGATACTAGCATCACCATGTGATGGGCAACACAGTCAAAGAAAATAGCAAAAGCACGGTTGTTGTTCGAGGCTCATAGGCCAATTTTGAAGTGGTATTTGAAATTGGAAAATGTTTGAGTTTCCCCCACGCTCTCCTGATTTAACATCCCTTGACTTCTACCTATGGGGGACCTGAAAGGGTGTGGTGTACCATAGAAAACCAGCTATAATGGCGGTACTTTGGGAAGAAATTGAAATGCTTGTGCAGCAATACAAGTGGACACTTTGGTCAATGTTGCTCAAGCGGTAGTTCACCGTAATCAGAAGTGTCTGGACACTGATGGGTAACCATGTTGAGCACCTCTTGTAATTGCAGAAGTCAAACATGACTTGTATTCATTTTTTGTTATTGGTGTATATTGAGTATTACAATTTTAATACAGTTTCTTCCTTTCTTAAAGTGTGTATACATTTTCTTGGCACTCTGTGTATATATATATACCTATATAAAGGTATGAGGATTCTGACTAATCAACTTGATAGAATAGGATAGATAAACTTTAAGCTTAAATTATTCTCTAGAATTCTTTATTCTTAAGTTATTCTTTAAAATTCTTAAAATTTGGTGACACATAACTTCTTACAGTTTTCCTCCCATGTCCTAAAATATTAGCAAGACCAAGGCTTATAGACCTAGGTTCACATTCTGGCTATGCCTCTTGCTGGCTATGAAACATGGTTAAGTTACAGAATCCATCTGAGCTTCAGTGTGCTCATTTGTGAAATGGGTATGATGGCTGCAAACAGTGGTATCTGTCAGAAGGTAATCATGAAAATGGGAACCTGTCAATCATTTTAACAGAGTTTATCGTAAGAATTATTTGAAAAAGTATTAGAGAACCAAGCAAATGGAAAGGAAACAAATAAATGACACAGAAACTCTAACTGTAAGAAACTGCTACTACCTCTGGGTGCAGGGGATCAGAGAAAAGGGTTGGGTATTAGACTCTGGAAGCGTGGGGGAGGCACCACGCACAGTGGTACTCGGGCCTCTGAGCGGGAGGCACTGCCCAGTCGCTGCTGGAACCTTGGACGGGGCACAGGACACAGGTGGTGTCAGGATCCCAGAAAAAAAGAGGAAATTGGAACAAATTGGTTAAGGCAGAGCAAGAAAACAGGAAGAATCAAGTGCCGCCTTCTTCCCATCCTGGAACTCTTCCTTGAGCACACCAGTCCCCACCGTCACAAAGCAGAGAGAAGGAAGGTGGGTTTGGTGTTGAAAAACACTAGTTAAATAACTGGAAATAACAATAGCTCAATGCCTAGAATATGTTATGCCATTCAATGAAAGTTAATGCCTTCATTTCTCTTCCTGCATTTTAGGCCCTCTTTTCTGTTTTTCCTGTGACAAAAAAACAAAAATGTTTGGAGGAAAGCATTACCTTTTAAGTTAATGTAAATGGCTTAAAAAGAAACTTTTGCTATAATTTGTCTTTATAGCTGAGGTTAACATAACCCTTAATTCTTCTAATAAGTACATAACACAAATTCAATTGGAACTTTGTAAGCTACTTTTTTTTTTTTTTTTTTTGGTATGTGGGTAGCTCCCTGGCTGGGAATCGAACCCAGGTCGCAGCACTGACAGCGCCAACGCTGAAGCCTTAAGCCACTACACCACCAGGGAACTCCCAGTAATTTACTTTTAATAATAATTTTGTCTCAAAATTCACAAGCCTCTGGCTGGGTTGGACACCAGATTCTTGCAGTTACTCTCATGTTGTTCAGCTTATGGTTTCTCAGCCTTAGTTACTTCTTTTCCTAGACTTCCCACTTGAAGTTGATCGGGGGAAGAAGGAAAAGGAGAAAGATGTCTGCGTCTATTTACCCTCTGCAGCTCTTACCCATCTGTAAATGCCTCTACTATCAGGAAGTGGTAATGTATCTCAGATCTAAATTCCCTTCTATCTAAAATTTGTTTGCATGCTACTTTATACTGTTTACTTTTATTTTAAAAAGAATAAACCCAGCTATTCCTACATTCATTTAGTATAGATTCTCTCTAGATTTCTCCTAGCAACCACCAAAGCAACTTCTTTTTCACATAAACTGCATCATAGACTTTTACCTTATTGAGAATGAAATATTTATAGGAACTTAAGCTAGTTTCACTAGGGTATTGGAAATGAAGACATGCATTAGGGGACAAAAGAGAGAAAAGATAAATTGTATATTCCAAGTAACAGAAACATGAAAGTAAGCATTTCTTCTGGTGCAGTTTAAAAAAGAAAAATCAAAAGATTTATAGATTTGCAGGGCATGCCAAAGAGAAGTTTTAAAAGAGAAATGAACAGAACAAATGTCTTCACTCTGACATTAGTGAGCAGGTGTTTGGGGGAAAGGGGCTTGCAGAAGTAGTAGACAACTAGAAGTATTCATAGCTCACAGCAATAATTATAGATGTTCTATAGTAATGTTTAATAATTATAATTCAAGCAATTGATTCTTCTGCTCTTACTCATATAATAAAAATCCTCTCTGGGACATGTGACTGTCTCCCAGGTGATTTGGAGTGACCGTTCTCATTTAAATTTTTTTTTCATATCAGTAACTCCAACGAAAGTTATGATGTGTAAGTAAATACAGTTCCTTCTTCCCATATACCACCGTACCCATCCCACTTTGTGCATACCACACGGTTCCACAGCAGGGTTTTACAACAGTGGTTCTTTTCACATTTTGAGCTGCATGATTATTTAACGTGGTGGGGGGTCTTTCTGTGCACTTTCAGCTGTTTAGCAGCATCTTTGGTCTCTATTCCACGAGATGCCAGTTAGCAGGCCCCGCCCCCCAGCCCCACCCTCACAGTTTTGACCTAAAGTCCCCTTGGAGCAAAATCGCTTCTGGTTGAGAAAGACGATTTTCTAGTTGCCCTAAACTTGACCTCCACATTTCATAGTTAACCTCTTGGTGATTGCTTTGTCACTTCTTACACATTTAAGCTCTCACTTTTGGTCGGCTGGTGAGTCTCAATTAAAATCACCATAGGTCTCACGAAGCCTCTTTAATCTTTTTCACATCTCTACTTGCTGAAGTGGCAACATGAGCAAGAGAACTCCTATTTGTTTTATATGTGATTAATTGGTGATATTTAACACCTCTCCTGTGGGGTAAAGACAAAGACAGGGAGTCAGGAAAACCTGCTCTGCCAAAGCCTATACAGAAGAGACTTGTCTAGAGATACATTCAGCCCACACTTCATTTCTCTGCCACTTGAGACTTGAAGTAAGTCTCCTTTTACTAATTCTAGCTATTTTCTCTGACATATGGGATGTGTTTGAAAACTTAGAGCAAAATTCATTTTAAATTATCATCTTCTATAACATAAATTCATATATTTATGTAGTTTCACAAATTCTGTTGATGATTTGGTTACTTTTGAGCTACATGCATTTTTCATAGTGACACAGATTTCAAGGATAATTTGGCTTTAATGTTATTCAAGCTTACTTTTTCTTCCAATCATTCTAGCTAAGGGACCTATTTACATAATACCTAGTGCCTTGTTATTTTTTTATTCCTGTTTCATTGGAAAGCCAAAAATAAAAAGAAATGCATTTCCAAAGCATTTTTTAATTGAAAGATGCTTATGGTATATAACTTTCTAGTGTAATTTCTCAAGATGACTCTATTTTAGAAAAGATAGATTCTCTTCTATGAATTAATGAACAGGGTAGACGTTAAACACTTCAGAATCACCAATGCAACATTTTTATGCACAGACTATTGGCAATCCAGTGATGCTTTGAATATCAATATTTGTCTCAAGTTTCTTTTTAAGGACATTCATAATTTCATTTCATTGGAAAATTGAGTTTACATAAATACTAAGTCCTCAGGGAGATTGACCATAGGTAGCTTCCTGGTAGGCCCAACTGAACCGAAAGCTAAAGAAAGAAATACAATGCAGAGAAACTGTCTTTCAACTAAGTTAAACATCCGTCACTCATTCCCCATACTTGTTGTAGGGGAGAGGGTAAAAAGAAGCCCCAAACACAGTTATTCTTTAATGAACAAATGCTTAACGTTTGAAGTCCCTTGAAGAGGAACTTGAAAGCTAGTTACAAACACTGGAGCCAGCACAAAGCCTTACCAATGAGAATAGGGGGATCATAAGAAGAATAAAATAGCCGATCAGATGTTAGTTCTAGAGGAGATCTCAGAATTAATAATCTAATTAATGCTGTCATTTTAGAGATGAGAAAACTGAGTTAAACCCGAAATATTTATTAGCTCATTCAGTACAACAAAACTATAAAGTAGATAAAAGTATTTCCATTGAGTCATGAGGAAACAAAGGCATTTAGAAGTTTATTAATGTGCTAGAATATCACTAAAGTGGCCCACACTACACTCCCTGAGACATTTGGTGAAAATAGTAGTAATCAGGAATATTACCCAAAGAGTCCTGCCTATGATAGCATGACACCACTCTGAGGCTCTGTCTGTCCAAACATACAATGCCATTTATGAATATATACTGACATCCAGAAGTGAAAACAGAAGTATATAAAGTTGATTTGATAGTGCAGCTTTAGATGAGCTCTCAAAGGAACTGAAAAGTTAAAATTCTTAGAAAGTTCGACAAGTCATGAAATGTATGTGAGGTCATGTTTACAGTAATCATTCAGGAATAAATAGTAAGATGCTACTCTATTGATCTCATTGTATAGTTATGATTATGAAGGCTTGGAAGCAATAAGCTGTATCTGGGAAGCAGAGTTGTAACTAACCACTGGGACAAAGTTTTGGCTATTTCTGTGTCCTTTGCAGAGTCACTCGATTCAGACAAATGTATGTTTTGTTTTTGGTTTTGGTTTTTTGGTTTTTGGGTTTTTCTTTTACTGTTTCTTGACTCTATTTGACTGATATGTTGTATTTTGTCAACTAGACAGTTTTTGATCCTTGAAGATCAGTTTTTAGAAAGGATTTTAATTAATATTTGCAGCGAGAAATAAGCTCCAAATAATTCAAAAGGCAAATCTTGGGTTCTAGCTCAGCTATCCCAAGTCCTTTTCTTTTGTCTGTACCATGTCCACATCAAAAGAATGTAAGTAATTTCTAGCACCACCTTCTCTCACAAGAACACCAATGGGTTCATTTAAAACAGGGGTATTCAAACGTTTGGCTTCCGTAGGCTACACTGGAAGAATTGTCTTGGGCCACACATAAAATATATTAACATTATCGATAGCTAATGAGTTAAAAATAAGGTCTGCGCATACTTTTCATAATGTTTTAAGAAAGCTTATGAATTTGTGTTGTGCCGCATTCAAAGCCATCCTGGGCTACATGTGGCCCATGGGCCCCAGGTTGTACAACCTTGATTTAAAACATGCCTATGAAAAGTGAAATGGAGTACTAATACCAAGGTTGTAGATGCAGCTTTATCTGTTCCTCTGGGTGTGACAAAACAGCATTTGGGAAGTGAAGTAGGTATTAAAACCCAAATTTCCAAAGACTGTGTTTCCTTACCTTTCCTCTGATTCTAAGGCTTGTATTTCCTGTTCACTTGCCTCCTTAAAATGACTCTAGATAACAGGGTGACAACTTTAAAAAGGGACAGTAGGCTGGCAAATGGACTTGATGATGGTGATGGTGGTGATGATGATGATGATGAAAGCCTACATGTATTGAATCTTTATCTTTTACTATGGGCTAAATACTATGTTACATCTTCTCATTTAATACTTTTTCAAAATTTTGAGCATATATATTAATATCATCTTCTTATAGAGGAGGAACTAAGGTTAGAGAGGTCAATTAACTTATTTAAAGTTGCACAAAGCTAGTAAGAGGCCCTTTATTAAGTTGACTTAACTTACTCCCAGGCCTGTGTTCTTAAGCATATAGTGTTGCAGTGATTCTGCTATTATAATGATCATAGTCACAAGGATGAGGATAAGTATTATATAATATGTACTGGCATATTTTTGAAATCATACAAATGTATTGAATCCTGTTCATCTCTAGCTCTAATTTTTCATTTGGCTTACCAATCAAAAGCAATAACTAGAAGACATACAGTAGAGTTCCTTCCATAGCATACATCCTCCAACGTGATTATTAGGTCATGTGTCTTACGATTCTAGAGGAGAAGAAAGGGGGGTCCTGAGGAAGAGAAGACCCAACCCTATTCCAAGCAGAGATTGTGGAGATTAAGAGAGTTAGAAGGGATAGACTGAAGACTGCTTGACACCCTTATTCCTCACTTCAAGGGAAGGGAGTTGTTTATCCGAGTAAGATAAGGAACCTACACACATCAGGTCAGTAGCTTTAACTCCTGTACTACTGGGGAACTGGTAAATCGATAAGTTGAAGGGCAAGGTGTTGTACGGAGCCATTTCCAATGATACACATAACCATAGGGGTGAGATGGGAAGCCAGATCTCTAGTGTTGGCACATTAAGCCCAACTTGCCAGAGAGGATCACCTCTTTTCAAGGCAAGTTAGTGCAGAGCACACCAGGTCACCACACTACTGTAGAGGGCAGGGAGAATCCTGAGGATACAGAGAAGACTTAAGGACCCAGACTCCCCTCCACCCCTTATACAGGCCATACCTCTCTCCACCATATATTCACACACCATCTTGGAAAAGAGAATGGGGTGGGGAAGAGGAAGCTGAAATGCAAAGTAGTTATTCCAAAGAAACAAGTTAACATTTACACAGTCTCTTGATTTCCTAGATTTGGGTAATTTTAAAACAGACTTAGATTGACCTTCATCTTTGCCCTGCCCCAAGATAACCAGCAGAGAAAGCGCCACATGGAAGACCCAAGTGGTTTTATAAAAATTCAAAAACAAAATTTTCTCTTTATATTAAAATGTTGTATGTAACTAAATTTGCATTCTTTCAATATATTTGTGACACTGACATTCCAACACACAGATATAGATACTCTAAACAGCTATTCACAAACGGATATTTATTGTTTGCATTCATTCATTCATTCATTCATTCAGCCAATATTTATTGACTGCCTTCTGAGTTCCAGATACTCTTTTCGGTACTGGGGACGTATCAGTGATTCAAGGAACATGACAGAAAATACAGATTTCTACATATAAAAATAGTGTGTGTGTATAAAACCAGTAACAAATAAATTTATAATTTCAGATAGGAGTAAGTGAAGGATAAAAATAAAACAGTGTTGAGGAAAAATCTGTTTTAGAAAAAGTCAGCAGGAAAGACTTCAAGATTCTGGCAAAATTGGAATGAAGAGAGACGGAGCCATCTGACGTTCTGGGGGAAAAGCATTCCAGGTACTGATGACAGCAAGTGCAAAACGCACAGAACAGTGTCTGCAGCATCAAATGTAATTAGTTCTTCTGTTGACTCGGGGTAGTCATGCATGTCTTTTGCTAAGTATTTCTGCCGTTTCTTGTTCCAGTCGTATATGATAGATAGCATTGCACTTTATGGAACAGTTGTGTTGTGCTGGGTCATATGGCAAATTCTGGCTAACGAACTGTAAAGGGAAATGCTGTGTGTCACTTCTGGGCTGAAGCATTTACTTACTGGCTCGAAACTTACAGCGTTTCTTCTTTTCCCCTTCAGAAAAATAATTAATAATGTTCAAGCTATGGAGTCCTCTTTCACCCTTGACCTCCTTAATAAAAATGATGGATCTTAAAAAGACAAAGCCTTTACATTTTAAGAGTTTGAGATTTTGGAGATAATACATTACTGCAGAATAACCCAGCCTATCCTGATGTGATAGGAGTGGGTTTATTTAGTATGTTCAAAGAAAACAAGGAATCCTGTGGGGCTTAAAAAGAGTAGGCCCCAGAGGGATGGGAAGTACATAAATTAGAGAGGTAAATTTGGGCCAGATCAGATAGAATTATGAGACCCCTAATTCCAGGTTTGGATTGTTTACTGAGAAAGGTGGGAAATTCCATATTGTAGGGGCAATGATGAAACAAATAAACTTTAGTCTAATCTGTAATGCTTTGAAATTTATGTTTAAAAAGTAATTTCTTTCTTTCTTTTGAAGTTGATATTTCATTCACCAAAAGTATAATGTGCTTTTCAAAGAAGTTAACAAATTATAAAACTGTGATTTAGGAGCTGAAAAGATTTCAACTTAAACCCAATACCTTGAATAATTTACAACATTGAACAAGGATGGATCTAAGTATCTTTCTACTGGAAACAGAAATTTATGAAATGTATAAAACTAACTTGATAGAAGTAAAATCGAACAACAAAAACTTCTTAATATTTTTCAGCCATATTAAAATTTTGTTGGAAAAGGTGAGTTATAAATAAAAATACACAAGTTTATGCTAAGAATGCTCTTCTTGCTATTGTTGCTCTATTCGAAACAGAGTTTGGCCACTTTATTTTTACTATTAAGTGGATACAGCAGACTTGATTTCTTTTCTTCCCAATAAGAAAAGCATATATTTGCTTTATCAATGGCCATGATTGCTTCAAGCCAAGCGGAGATGTGGTAATTGAGATAGGGGTACGACGAAGCTCTCACAGTGCATACGTGTGGGGAGTTCAGGGCTGTGCATTCACTTTGTAGCTGCCATATCAATGGCGAAGAAAAAGGTTTGATTGGATTTGCCGGTAGCTTTCCTCTAACCATATTTTCAAGGGATGGGATTGTTCAGGGTTGAATTCCCACTTATTTCCTGCTTTAAGAAGCAGAATTAAACAATGTCTCTAGCATCAAATGAAATTAGTTCTTCTCTTGACTTGTAGTTTTAATGTTAAAATTATATTCTTCTGTGGGAAGAACTGACAAATACCATTCTTTCTCATGTATGCACTAATAACCTTGGAAACTGAGTGGATTTGTTTGACAACTTATTTCTGTGTCTGAGATCAAAGCTCTGAAGAGCTCTGAGATCAAAGTACTAAGGACATGGGACACAAGATGTAACAAGAAAGATATTTTGAAAATTTTCAAGTAATATAGAGTGTGGATTTGGTTCTCTCCCTCACATATCATGTTGCTTTGTCATAATTTAAATAATATAGTACTCAAAGGGAAGGCAGCACACCCACGTTCACAGTTAACATTATTCACAATCGCCAAAAGGTGGAAGCAACCCAAATGTCCATTGACAAATGAACGGCTAAACAAACTGGTTTATACATTATTCAGCATTAAAAAGGGAGAGAATTCTGTCATATGCTACTACATGATTGTTGTTGTTCATTATGCTAAGTGAAATGAGCCTATCACAAAAAGAAAAATATTCTATGATTCCACTTTTTTTGAGGTATCTACAGTAAATGGATTCACAGAAACAGCAAGCAGAATGGTGGTTGCTAGGGACTGGAGGGAGGGAGGGAGCAATGCGGAATTGTTTAATGTATACGGAGTTTTAATTTTGTGAGATGAAAAACTTCTGGAGATTTGTTGAACAACAATGTGAATATACTACTGAACTGAACACATAAACATGATTAAGATGGTAAATTTTATGTGTATCCTACGGGGTGGTGAATATCATATTAAGTAGGAGAAAGAAAGGGGATGCTTCTTACTGATAGAAAAAAGAAGTAGCTATACCATTCAATCCCTGGAAAAGTGTGAAAAGGAGAAAAAAGAAACACCGTTATGAAGAGAGGTCCAGTACAGGTGTCCTTGTTTCCTCCCCGGGGATGTGCCCTGGCATGCATATCCAGGAGGGGTGTGGACAGGGCTGGGAAGTCAAGACAAGCTGCCCTCGGGTGGCCTGGATGGACGGGCCTCTGGAAGAACCTCACATCCTTTTCATCAGCATGGCACAGGGGTGCTATCACAGCATTTGCAAGACAGGAAACTGGCTGGATGCATCTGAGACAGTGCTTATCCCCCTGGCCTGTGGGGAAGGCGAGGGGTGAAGTTCCTGTATGCTGAGAGGGTTTCAGAAAGGACGGTCATGTAAATGACCCCAGAAACAGACTACCTACAGATAGCAGAATAGCACCATGATAAAGAGAGAGCGTAAACTCTGAGGCCAGCTGGCCTAGGTTTTTATTTCTGGTTTCTTTACCTTCTGGCTAGGTAAACTTGAACCAGTTAATTAACCTCCCTGTACATTAATTTCACTTCTTAAGTTGTAATAATAATACAGTACCTACCTCACTTTGTTGTTTGAAGCTCAAATGAGTTTATACATATAAAAGTCCTGTTACGACACTTGATACATAGTCCTCAAAAAATGTTAGCCATTATTTATTATGTATTATTATTATTGACATAGAATATGAAGACAGTGATCAAATATACCTTTCAACAGTACCTAAAGAAAATAAGTCACCTGTGTTTAAACAGAACGCCTAAAACTTCCACCTTTTCTTACCTAATTGAATATGAGTTAGGGAAAAACATAAGACCAGTTATTAGGGAAAAAAAATTAAAAGATAACTTTCTTTGAACACTGAGTGTAGTATGAGTACATTTTTGATCCTGGTCTACGTGGAGTCCTCCAGTACTCCTAATTTATGTGCTTGTACCTAACATGGTAGGACCCGGGAGAAGGATATAATTAGAGGCCCATATATCATCTGCCTAAATATTTAAATGATAGAAGTTAAGCTAATAAGCTGTTAAATACCTTATATTTTTTTACATCAAAACCTACATTGTAACAAACTGGAAGGCCAGGCTCAAACTGAGAATTCGCGTGGAGTTCCATGCTGGAGCCTGGTGGGGCAGGTAAAGCATGCTGTGTCCCTTGCCCTGCACCAGCCGACTTCTCTTCCCACCATCCATCTCTGACCTGCATTGCAAGAAGCCTATCATCCTAGACCATATACCCCAACTCCATCTATACTCCTGCAAACAGATATGGCACATGTTGCCCAGTCCCCGGGCCAAAAGTTGCAAACATTAGCCTCCCAGTACTTGAAGCATGGTATAGTTGGGGCAAGGCCATCAGATCTAGGTACATATGTCCTTTTAGCCCAATCAACTCTGTGCCCAATAGAAAGAACCTTAGCCAGTGGACCAGAGACAAATTTTCTTATGTCTGCATCCTAGAACAAGAGCTTCTGACCTGCATCTGTGAGTGGTAATGTGCACCAGAAACTGATTCCAAATCCCTCAGTTACAACTAGAGGGCCAAAGAGGGCACCCCAACTCTTTAACAGAAAGAATATATAACAGGGGTTAAAAGATATTCAATAGAGGGAGGAATAGGAGTAACATTTCTTGAAATCAGGCATTTTTGAAAAGAAGGATCTTCTTCCAGAAAGAGAAGCCCAGTTCCAGCAACTCAGGCTCTGAATATAGTAACTGGGGATGTACCGTTTTCCATTGATTAAGAAACACATTTATTTTACATTTAACATCTTGAAGTTGTAATGTTTCCTATAATTGATGGTGCTTTACAATTGCTGTCAGCCAAGCAACTGTTGTGACATGGTTGTCAGTGCCTGTGCATACACAAACGTGATCATAGCTGCTCACCACCAACTTCACTGCACTTGATCTGTGTGCACTGCTGGCTCTGTACGAGTTGCGCTGCATTGCTATTTAAAATGACTTCAGAAAGATTATCCTATGATTTGGCACTGAAAGAGAAGTTAGCTTGTGTGCAGGAAGACATAGAACAGCAGGCCATAAATTGGATTTTAGTGAAATAAATTTTCATTATTGGAAGAATACCTACAACTTTATGTTTGTTTACTATGTAACAACAAAGTGAATTATGGATCTTAAAAGGATGATACTTCTTCGGTAAGTAGAAGAAGCTGCATAACATTCTGTTACTGAGTTTATTTGTTAGCTATTGCTACAATAATGTATTTATAACATCATCCCAAGACTCAATGGTTTAAAACAACTCATTTGTCATCATGAGTGTGTCTGAAGGTAAGCAGGGGTTCAGCTGGCCTAGGTGGGAATTACTGAGAAGGCTCAGTTTCTCTATAGTTGTATAATTCTGTCAAAGTTTATTTACCCATTTCCCTGCTGATCATTACTTCCAGTTTTGCCAGTAGATATTCTCATTCAAGACATTCTATGGACAGATATTTTCATTTCTCTAGGTAGATAACTAGTATAATAGCATAATATCTAGGTTATAGATCAATGAAAGCTGAACTGTATAAGAAAAACTAAAACATTTCCCATAGTTGGTGCATCATTTTACAGCTACCTCAGCAGTGTCTGAGGGTATTATTTGTTCCATATTTTCACCAATACTCGGGTAATCAGTCATTCGATCATCTTTTCCCTTATTTTTTTTATAAGAAATCAGCCATCATTCTTACAGTTATTCCTTTGTATATAATGTCTTTTTCCCTCTGCTTTTAAGATTCTTTCTCTCTCTCTCTCTAGATATATATACACACACACACACACACACACACACACACAAATAATAAATTACATATATATATTCTTTTTCTCTTGCTAGAGAATATATATAATTTATTATCTATATCATTTACTTATTTATTTTTGGCTTTCAGGATCTTGACTGGGATTATGTCTAGTTCTGGTTGTCTTTATTGTTCTGGGGGTTTGTTAAGCTTTGCGTGATCTGTGTATTGATATATGAGGGCTGTCTGGGAAAAAAAGTTAGCCATAAATGCCTCTATTTTTCATATTACATGGCTGAATACCCTCATATATATGCCAGGGGTGCCAAAAAATGTAAACCCATAAGAGATACTGTCTGTGTATTAGATAGATGCTGATGGTAACCACTTAGAGCACCTATTGTAATTGCAGAAGTCAAACATGACCTGTATTCATCTTTTATTATGGGTATATGTTGAGTATTACTATTTTAATACCATCTTAGAGAGAGAGAGAGAGAGAGAGGGAGAATCCAGCAGAAGTAACGCCCCTTTTTAAGTAGTTAAAATATTGTTATGTTACAGAATTATATGCTTATGATTTTGTAATAAAATATTGGGTATATATTACCAGCTCATAGAAAAGGGTGTTTGTTCTGCCAGATCCTCTGTGTGTGTGTGTGTGTGTGTGTGTGTGTGTATTATATATGGGGAAATTGATATTTTTTGTTAAATATTTTAAAATTTTGGCCATTATTTGTAAAACATGTTTTCTGCTTCATTCTTTCTTTGATTCTCTTTCTGGAACTCCCAGAAGTTACAGATGCTATATTTATTCTTCTCTACTTTTTTCCTACTGTGTCTTTCAATTGGAAATTTTCCATTGATACATCTTTAAGTTCACTAAGTCTATCTTCTACTTTATCCAAGTTGCTTTACTGACCATCCAATGAAATTTTGTTTTCAGATATTGTAATCTTCTATTTTAGAAATTTAATTTGCTTTTTTATTTTAGAATTTCTACTTCTCCAAATATTTCATTTATTTCCACTTTATCCATCTTTTCCAGTCAATTCCTTTAATATATAGTTCATAATTATGTATGTTAAATTCTGCAATTGCTAATTCTAATATCTGGGGCAACTCTAATTTTGTTTATATTGATTTTTTTTCCCTGTTGGCAATAAGACATATTTTCCTCCTTCTCTACTAATGATAATGCTGTGTTATATTTTGAGTATTGTTTTGTTTTTTTGCCAGAGAATGCCAGCCATTGCCCGTTTGGCAGTGAAAGTGTGGGTGCTGGCATTCAGAGTCTTTACACAGTAAAACTGAACTGAGGATGCACCACAGCTTGAGTTCATTTGTGTCTAGCCTGGCCCCAGTTTTCCTGGGTCACTGTTGCCTTTTTTAACTTGCCCATATTTGAGCTGGGAGGAGGTTGGGCTTTCGTGTAAGATATTTTTGTTACACACCACTGGTTTCATCTTTAGCAGCGATCTAGAATCTACACACAAGAATATATGATTTCTCTCTGCTTATCAGCTCCTCCTCCATGGCCGATTGCTTCAAAATAGTCAGATAGGCAAACTTATTTGACTGAGCTATTTGCTTTTAGTTTGGACTCTTCAAGACTTAAATACCTTCTGCTATCTACTATGATCGGCTGTTTTCTTTTTGCTCCTGAAGATTCACTTCATCTACAGCAGACTCATAGCTCCACCCATTCACAGCCAAACTAAGAACCACCCTGGTGCTCTGGTTCTCTGTTCAACTATGCAGCCCATTTTTCATTGGAATTCAGTTCATAAGGCTTTATTATATCCACTATTCTTCATTATCCACTTAGAAAATGATGTTTTACTCAATCCATTTGTTTATATCATACTTTCCACGATTTGGAAAGTTTTTTGGTTATTTTTTCATATAAACTCAAAGTGAAAGCTAGATAAATATTCACCCCTGAACTTAAATTTGTATTCACAGTTTTATATCACTTTTCATAAAAATTTTCTCTAATCAAATAAGCTTCAGAAATCATGTATCTATGTCTCTCTTGAAAGAATTAAAATACTTCCTTCAGAGTGCAATCTAAAAAATCCAGGCGATATTAAGATAGACATAAATCCTACATGGGATCTGCATGTAACATTCTTTCTCTTCTCCATCTTTTTTCACCTTCTCCTCTGACACCTTGCAGCCCTCTCTCTTTACTCAAGAAACAGAAACAGATAAGGGTAAGAGGTCATGACAAGACAGATAGGGTCAGAAAGCAAGCATGAAGCGATGTTGGAGGGCAAAAAATTGGGGTGGATATTAGAGAAAAAAAGCAATTTTGAGTATATTTACACTTGGTACTATAAATGAAATCTCTAGTAAGTTCAAGCTCATGTATTCAATTTTACTGTGTTTCATTTCTGAAACAGAAAGATGGCAAGAGAGCAGAGGGGTCAGAGAGGGTAGGCAGTCCACAGGGAGTATGGTAAAAAAGATGGGGTGGAGAAAGCAAGGTAAGGTTGTATTCAAGAGGAAAATATGAAGGAAATTTCAGTGAAATGTCCTATACCTAACCTGCAACCCTCATCACCGTTTTGATCTTGTAACTGATTCTTATTTGCCTTTCCTGTATCTCAGCTTGAGGACTTTGCTTACAGTGATTGCTAAGCCCTGCTCAATGCATTTCCTCCTCCCACACCTTCCCTGCTCATTCCATCCCACTCCACACACAGCTGAAAATCAGTTTAGAGATCTCTTCAGCTCTCCCTCACAGACCTAAGCTGCACACTAAATATTTCCAGCTTATTGCTTTTAAAAGGCTTTTGGGTTATACTCAGAAATAAGGATTCATAGAAAATACTAAATTCAACTCAGTTTTGAATTCATCAGCCCAAATCACTATGTGTTCCTATTGTAATTCTCCCTTCGAGCATAAATAATTCCTCTGCTTTTAACAAATCTTTGTAGCAGGTGTGTAGCTCACAAGCTTTAGATATCCTCTGATACCATTTTTAAATCTCCTGAGCCATGAATGGTCCCAGGCAGCTCTCTGCCAAGCAATCGGTTTTAGCTTCTGACAATCTATGGAGAGCTGGAACTACACAGATCAGAATAGGAATATGGGGCATCCGTAGTTATCCAAGTAAATCCAGAGGGGAAAATGAGTGTTCTACCCTGAGGCCCCACTATAGATTAGTAGGGTTTATCTAGCTGGGAATGATGGTAAAGATGGCCATTCACACTGGGGGGAAACTTGCAAATATGTTTTAACACTTGGATCTATTTAGCTGCCGTATGGAAGTTTAAGTAGACTTCCTAATTCTGCTCAAAGTCTAAAAGATTTATTACTTAAAATTTTCTCTGGAATTGAAATACCAAGATGGAGCCTTTCTATGTACACTTGGGTGTTGGACTATTTTTGTGAAAAATCACACTGACAGTGTATGGCTTTATAGCCATGAAAGGCAATCTGTAGAAAATGCCTCAAAAACACAAAGTGAGTCGTCTTATTTTACTTTGTATCAAAACATTGCAAAAATTAAAGACATTAGAAGTCATCTGCTAGAGTTCAGTGAACAGATCCTGGAGTAGGATTTTGCTATAGTGTTGGCAACTGTTCTATTTTTCCTCTGATCACAGACATCTGCATTTTCTTTTGTTTGTAGTCTTGGTGAGACTGTCAGTCAAGGTACACTGACCTCCCTTGGGACAAGTGTCATTTATCCCAGGCCATCTGGACATCTGAACTTTAAATCTCGAGTTAATGGGTAGAAAAAAACATCTTTCGGAGATGTTACCTGTCACCAGCAGCATGTAGATAAGACTGTCGCTCTGTCCTACCTCCCAACTTCCCTGAGCTGTACCTGTTCTGACCCGACTGAGCCTGGTTTTCTTCAGTCCTCTGATTGTGGTGCCATCCCCTATCCTTCTAACAAATTCCCTTTCAGTTAAATTACCCAGGAATTGTTCAAATTGTTTGCAACCCAAGAAAACCAACCCATACAAGCATTGCTAAATTATTGCGATAGCAGATTATTTTAAGAGTAATTCGCTACTCTAATATGAGGGCTGTCAGGAAAAAAATCAGCCATAAATACCTCTATTTTTCCTATTACATGGCTGGATACTTTCCAGACAACCCTGTATGTCTCCTCTTTCCTAACTGTACAAGTATTTATTTTAATATTTACAATAAAGTTCTGAAAAAGCTGTTAAAGTAGAAATTGATACTTTGTGAGACTGCAACAAGGTGTAAAAGATTTAGTCAGGAAGCAATCTCCAGTAGCACCAGCATGCTTCTATGTGGAGAAAATGTTAGATTAGGAAGATAATTCTGGTGTTCCTAAATCCAGAAGGATTTAGAACTGGGATGACAGGCTGAAATCGGTAGGGAATGAGCCCTGGTGCCAACGGGTCAGCCATCCAGGGTACTCATCTCCACGGAGAAGTTATCTAGCGCCTCTGTCCCCAGCAGCTGTGTCAGTCTCTCCCGTCTGTTTCTGTCTCTGATAGAGACAGGCCCGGAGACTGACTTCTCGACTCCAAAGAAACCACCACCGCCAGTGTACTGATAAACGGCAGCTGACACCTGCCCACTTCATCAAGGAAACAACAGGATCGTAAGGGCTCAGGAACTGGAGAGTGTATGCCACTCACGTGGGGCAACCGTCCTCGGCTCTGGCCAGCTACTGCCTTAGAGGAACACTGGCTTAGAACTGCTGCGCCTTCTGGTGTTCTAAAAAGTACTGAGAAACATTATGGTTTTCCTCAATGTACAATAATGTTTGATATATATTGGCAACCAATTTAATTTTTAAAACAGTGGGTTAAAACGTATTTTCAGCCCAGGACAGGTAGTTTCCGAAGTACATCTGCCTCATTCATACCCAGTAGCAACAACAGACAAGAGGCCTTTTCCTCCAGTGACAAAGCTCCCAGTAGAAAACACACTGCTTTTAGGAGAAGGATTGGAAGTGTGCATTCTGTTCTTGGCCTCTACTAGAAGCTGAGCTGTGATAGTTAATATAGATTTGAGGTATGGAAAACACACATTAAGCTCAACATTTAAACAAACAAAATATTTTTACAGATCAAACTCATAAGCTAGAACAAGCCACCATGGCCATGGAATAAATCCCAGGGGGTGGCCTGACAGGATCTGGTAGGGCCCAGCAAGTGACAGAGGACGAGCAGAAATGGGAAGACCCTTCTGGTGCTGACAGCCCCAGAGGACATACTGATGCACGTTGCCGGGGCAGACAAGTGATTGATAGCTGCGTCAGTAAGAGGTCTGGTCACTTTCTGGTAGATGTACAGAGAAATAAATAAAAATAAATATTGATACTTCAATTTTACCAAACTTATTCATCCCAGATCTGTTCTGGAGTGCCCAATGCTAACCAAGAAGTTTGCATCTAGTTGTTTTTAGGTTATTGCATTTTACTACATTGGTTACCTAGAAACATAAAGTACTGTTTTGCCACTGAGCATTTTCAAACAAAGAAGAGAGTAAGATAGACATCACTGTTCAGATCCACCAGTCAAACTACAGTAGCTTTGGACAGGTAGTTTCCAAACTACATCAGCCTCATTTATACCCAACAGCAACAACAGACAGTGGACATTTTTCTGCTGTGACAAGGATCCTGAATACTAAGGCAGGAAGTACTTTTTGACTCACACTGCTTTTAGGAAAAGGACGGCAAGTGGGAGGTGGAATGATGGAGTAAATATCTATATTTCAATAATTATAGAGAAGAAGAAACAACCTGATTTTACTTAGGGGCTAGATTAAAATCATTGGGGGAACAAGAAAATACAGCAAGAAATCAACTTGTGTGATGAACGGTCATGTCCCCGACAGATTCGCTACAAAGGTCTAAAAGTGTCTATGGAAGTAGAAGATTCTGCTGCTGCTTAGAAATTTTTGTTCTAAAAACTGCCACTACACTATTTATTGACTTTTTAAGTGGTTCACGCCTTGTACCCCAGGCATCCTGCGTACCCACATTTAAAATAAACATAACTAATTTGGATTCTGGCAATATACAACCTGAGAGTAAAAATGTGCTAACTTGACTTTTCCTAGTTACTGATGCCCCAAGCAGGGTGTGTGTTTTATCTGATTTTAATCTGGATTAATCCTGTGCTCCCAGGCTTCTGTTACTGAGACAAAATATGCCAGCTCTATGAGAGTAAATCTGATTTCTTATTAAAGCAGAAAAATAATATTTATTTGAGGATCTAATAGTAATTCTAGGGCAGGTAATACATTTATTATCTCATTTAAATTTTAATTCTCACATCAAAATGTCAGCTAAATCATGACATGTCACTTCTGCTTTTATATTTAAGGAAACCAAAACACAAGGAAGTTAAATAATTGGCTCAATATTGCGCATTTTATAGGTAGGACAGCCAGAATTTGATCTTAAGTCTGCCTGACTCCAAACTGTGCTTTCTTCACCCTCCTGTACTGACCTAAGGCAGAATGAGTGAGACTTGACAAATGAGAGGAGAACTGTTGTAAATACAATAGTCCATATATAAACATCTGTGACAGCACAGGGCTAGGGCAGGCAGGCCACAGGGCATATAAGCAGCTTTTCCACTGTAGGAGTGCATGCAAGGGTCTTAAGAGCAAGGATTATTTTGTGTGAGTGTTTCCACCTCTACCCTCACAAAGTACACACTTAGTGGTCTTTTACCAAAAGCAGCCTGGTGAACGCGCGCTGGTCACACATCAGTGTCCCTGCACGCGGGGAGTTTGGGGAGAAGAGCCTACTGCTTGGATTGGGAGTGCGCTCATAATTCAGGAGTGGCTTCAGAACATCTACGAAGAAAAGCCCTGGGGTAGCCAGCTGCTACGAAAGGGGCAACTAGAGAATTTGTCTTGAATCTTCACTTGCATGAAAAGAACACTGCTTCTGTGTAATTGTGTTGATTTGGGGTCATTTGAGACTGACCTAAATTAAGAAGAGCTAACATGCTTCCAAGCCCACTGTCCCACTCCAGTGACCTAAAAAGAGCAGTAAGGAAGAATCACGGGATGGAGCGCAGGGGGGCACAGCTGTGCGATCACTTGGAGGTGGCTTTCAGGTTAGCAGTAATGAGCTGAGGTTGATATCGGAGGAAAGATAGAGTGGGCATCGTGAGAGAGACGGACGTGGCCTGACAAGGCTTCAGCACATGACTGGCGTTATCTCTGGGGCTGGTGTAAAGGAGGAAGCATCAGTGAAGCTGTAGTTGGTTGGCAGTGACAGACAAACCACTTGAGGGTGGCCTGTGTCACTGAATCTTACAAGGACGGTTGTAAAGATAGATGGCCACCCTGTGCAGTGCACAAAGGCGTGAATAGTGCTGGGGCAAAGACACAACTAAAGGGCATTTTGGTCAAGGGTAAGTCAGTCATGAGGGGATGAAGCAAAACCTGTGAAAAATACGTTGTTTTATTGTTCTAAATGGGGTTGAGAAAGAAGACTTAATGTAACTGTTTTCTCTTCTTCATGTCTCATTTTCTGGACCAAATGTATCCTCTTCCCTGTTAAAATATTTTTAAACAATCAATTAATAAAAAATATCTTGGATATCCGTGACTTCATTGACTTAAGTGTGATGTCTGATAATTAAGGTCACAAACCATCCTAGAAAACGCGCTATATACTTCACTGCTGCAAAGCACTACGGTCACCTTCAAAGTCCTCCCCCTGGGAAGCTGTGCACTGATGCCAGCACCTAGTGCACCCTTCAAAGTACTGCTGGAACTCTTTCTAGAATGGCCTTTAGAGCTGTCACCATATTACCCTTGATGTTCTGCATGTCATCAAAATGTCTTCTTTTCAATATTTCCTGTACCTTCAGGTAAAGAATAAAGTCACTGGGGGCCAGATCAGATGAGTGGGGAGGGTGTTCCAATACAGTTATGTGTGTACTGGCTAAAAACTTTCTCAGACAGTGCCCTGTGAGCTGGTGCACTGTCGTGATGCAAGAGCCATGAGTTGTTGGTGAAAAGTTCAGGTCGTTTTCATCTAACTTTCTCACACAGCCTTTTCAGCACTTCCAAATAGTAAACTTGGTTGACTGTTTGTCCAGTTGGTACGAATTCATAATGAACAATTGCTCCGATGTCAAAAAAGTTTAGCAACATCATTTATACTCTTGATTTGGACTGATGGAAGTTTTTTGGTCGTGGAGAATTAGCTAACTTGCACTGTGCACATTGACACTTTGTTTCAGAGTCGTGTTGGCACACCCATGTTTCATCACCAGTGATAACACAGCCCAAAATATTGTCTTGCCTCTCTAAAAGGTCTTGGCAAACTTTGATTCTCTTTTGCTTTTGTTCATCAGTGAACTCCTTTGGGACCATTTTTGCACACACCTTTCTCAGCCAAGATTTTCAGTTAAGATTTTCCTAACTGTTTATCAATGTTTACTTGGTCTGCTATGCTTCTCACAGTCAGGCAACAATTTTGATGCACAATTTGACAAATTTTTGCAATGTTTTCATCAGTTCTGCTCATTACTGGCCGCCCTGACCTCTCTTCATCAGTGATGCTTTCTCTTCCCTCAGAAAAACGTTTAATCCATTTTTACACTGCTGTTTTCTGCATCACATTGTGCCCATAAACTTGGACTAAAATGTCCCTGATTTCACTTCTACTCTTGCCAAGTTTAACAAATTTAATGTTTGTTTGTTGCTCTAATTCAAGCTCTGACATTCTCATGATGGCACATTAAAAACACGCAACAATAATGAAAGCCACTCAGCAAGACCCCGCCACATGTCAAAACAAACACAGCTGTGAGATACCGATATACCAAGGTGATGAAACCTGAGTTGTTTGTACAGTGTGCCAACGTAAGCGCATGGTGGCAAGTTCACAAACTTAGCTGTCAGACCGCGTATATTTTCTGCAGGTTAGGATAAAACAAAAACTTATTTTAGTCAAGTTTTGAAACAGGTTTAGAGCCAAATTAAAGTGGAGGTGAGAGGAACTGAAGGCTTATTCTCATTTGGAAGCCACCACTGCTCAGTGTTACAAGAACTCAGCTTTACACCCTCCTCAGGAAGTATCCTTATTCCTGCTGACAGCATGATTAATGGCTGTATTCAGAAGAAAATCAACTGTCAAAAAAAGTTTACCTCTTGTAGTTGTCCTCCCTTTCTTTGCGCTGTGTAAGCTTTTTTGCTGGATTAAATGGGTTGTTGTTCAGGGTTCTTTATGGCAGACTGGTTAGATTAAGCAGAAGGGTATTAATTAAAGGCGGTAGGTAGTTTGCAGAATCTTAGAGGGCTGAGCGAACAGACCCTAGCCTGTGCCTTCAGAGATACCGGCCACGTTCACACTGCTTAATAAGCTACAGACATTCTGCTATTTCTGCCTCACCAGAAGCCACTGCCACAGCTGCCAACACCAGAACCATGTGGCCTTTGCTCCTATTTCTATTTATTTATATGTTTGTTTATTTTTGGTGAGTGAGGTAGGTAGCTTATATTCTTGCTGTCTCTCCAAACAACAACCCCAGTAACTATTGCTGTTGTTCACTGGAGAATGTCTATGAAATGGAAAGATATATTTTGAGGTCTGAGGAGGGATTAAGGAATTGTTTTGAATCTCTTGGCGGAACATAGCCATGAGGATATATAGCTCTGGACACATTCTGAGGCTATCACATTTTCTTATACACTTTACACGCCCATTACACAGCTCACAACCGAACTAAGATAATAAGTATCATGTGGCATCAGGGCTCATGCACTATGAAGTGGCTGTAAAACTCTGTGAAGTGCGATGCAAGGGAGGCTGCAGGCTTTGTGGCACCAGCTATAGCCTCTGCTCATACCCTCAAACTTGAGATTTCCGTGGGCATCTACAGAACCTGCATGTAACACTTCTGGAGTCTATGATTCAAGGTCAGAAGTCATTGTCTTAGAAAGGTGTGAGAAGTCAACATGGCAGTGCTATATCATAATAATGTTGAAAGAATAAAGAAGAATATATACCATTCTTTTTCAAGAGAAATTAAAACTTATTTTTAGAAATATTATTTAATACAGTGAAATTCTTTTCTTGAGACATAAAAGTAAAAATAATTAATATAAATCCAGAAGAAAAAGAACCTATCTGAAACATACTCTTGTAGATCTTATTTGTTTCAGACTCTTAACCTCAATATCACTAAGATAAAAAAAACAAAAAAAACCAAAAACGGATTAATCACTTATCCCAGACAAAAGCACTGATATAACTTTGGTTTAAGTAAAATAGAGTCTATTCATAACCAATCATTAATTTACAGAGAGCTTCTTAAGGACTTGAAACATACAGTCTACATGATTAAGAAACTTCTTTAAAGATATACACTGAACTATCAGCAAAAATGACAAGCGGTAAATTATAACTCATACTATGAGAGCCAGAGTGATAATCAACAGGCAAAATTTGGCATTATAAGGCACATTTAGGTTGTAAATCAGAGTGCAATTTATTTATTTGTTAAATTTATTGGGGTGACATTGGTTAGTAAAAATTATATAGGTTCCAGGTGTACAGTTCTACAGTGCATCGTCTGTGTGTTGTGTTATGTGCTCACCACCCAGTGTCAGTTCTCCTTCCAACACCGTGTATTTGACTCCCCCTCCCTGCTGTCCCACCCCCTCCCTCTTCTCCCACCTTCCCCCTTGCCCTCAGGCAAACCACTAAACAACTGACTGTGACCATGAGTTTTTGTTTCTTTGTTGCTTTCAGTTTTATATTCCACATATGAGTGAAGTCACATGGTTCTTGTTTTTTTCTATTTGGCTTATGTCGCTTAGCGTGATGATCTCAACTTCCATCGATTTTGACGCAAATGGCAATATTTCATCTTTTCTTACAGCTGAGTAACATTCCTTGTGTGTATGTACCACAGCTTCTTTATCCAGTCATCTGTCGCAGGGCACTTTGGTTGTTTCCATGTTTTACCACTGTGAACAGTGCTGCAATGAACATTGGGGTACATAAGTCTTTGCGGACAAAGGCTTTCAAGTTCTTTGGGTAGATCCCCAGATGGGGGATTGCTGGGTCAAATGGTAGCTCCATTCCCAATTTTCTGAGGAACCTCCACACTGCCTTCCACAGTGGTTGTACCAGTTTGCACTCCCACCAGCAGTGTACCAGAGTTCCTTTTTCTCCACATCCTCTCCAGCACTTGTTATTCCTTGTCTTGTTGATAACAGCCCTTCTCACAGGTGTGAGGTGGTGTCTCATTGTGGTTTTGATTTGCATTTCCCTGATAGCTAATGAGGATGAGCACTTTTTCATATGTCTGCTGGCCATTTGTATTTCTTCGTGGGAGAAGTGTCTGTTTAGTTCTTCTGCCCACTTTTTAATTGGGTTGTTTGTTTTTTTGTTGTTGAGTTACACGATTTCTTCATATAATTTGGATATTAGTCCCTTACCAGAGGCATTGTTTGCAAATATTTTCTCCCATTTATTTGGTTGTTAGAGTATAATTTATTGCATTCGGTTTTTTAAAATACTAACATTTTATGTCTTAGGAGAAAGCATGTTCCCAAAGGAGAGGCATTCAGAGATGACTTACTGAATATTTAGGCATTACCTTCATGAAATAAATAAATCTGTAAGGTTAAAACACCAGGGGTAGGAGGGAAGAGAGGTCAATCACATATCACTGTCAATATGACTGCTATTTTTATAATGACAGTTTCAATTCCCAGAAACCTCATCACATGTTTTCCTCAGGTAGGAACTTCGATCTCAACTACCATCTATACCCCTCCATAACCTCCACGTCATGGACTGATATGATAGGAGTGTTTCTGTACATCTGAACAAAGATACATGGTCCTTGTTCAAAGATTTAAAAGAGGAACGCAGGTATACAGTTGCTTTTACAGATGGACGTGCCTTTGTGTTACACATGTCTTCTTCCAAACTTTTGTCTACTAGGAAGTATGAATTATATTAAAGAAAAACTGACATGACCTTTTGGTTGTGCAAAGTAATTTTTTTTCATTTTCAAATAATTTCTCACTAATTTAAAATCCCTCTTAAATTTTAATTTTGTTCACATTCCCTAAAGAGATGGCCCCATATTTTATATGGAAATTTTCATACATGCTCATTCTGACTTCATGGATGTACTAGTTCCTTATTGCTACTGTAAGAAATTATGAAAATTTTAGTGGCTTAAGACAGCACAGATTTATTATTTCATACTTCTGGGAGTCAGAAGTCCACACTCAGTCTCAGTGGGCTCAATTCAAGTTGTTGGCAGAACTCCATTCCTTCTGGTGCCTCTAGGGAAAAATCTGTTTTCTTGCCTTTTCCAGCTTCCTGGCTGCCCACATGCTTTGGCTCCTGACCCTGCATCACTCCCACTTCTCCTTCTATTATCATATCTCCATCTTTCTCACTCCAACCCTCCTACCTCCTTCTCATAAGGACCCTTATGATTACACTGGGGCCATCTGGATAATCCAGGATAATCTCCTCATCCGAAGAGCCTTGATTTAATTTCACCTGCCAATTCCCTTTTGCCATGTAAAGTACCATATTCAGAGGCTCCTGGGGTTAGGGTGTGGACGACTTTAGTGGGGACATTGTTCAGCCTACCACAATGAAAACCAACAACGATTTATGACCTTGGTCTTTTTCTTGTAGAAGTTTATTACATACATTAGCAAAAATTCTAACTTTAATTTTTCTGTGTCAATATAAGACTGTGGATCCATTTTTTCTTCTACACAGATTTGTAAATGACTATGTAATGACAGCGTTTTCTATGATATACATGGGTGAGAGTTATCTTTGCAGTAGTGAATAGATAAAAAAAGGCAGAAGTGATGATGTTGGCTAAGGATTAGAAATAGGATAATTTGAAAATGATTTAAAAAAGATGCTTGGAGATAATGTGTAAATTTTATTTAGTAGACTGTACCTTTCCTCTTTTCTGTAAATAATTAAGAGATAACAGTCCATGGAAACCCATAACTCTCTGATGAACCACGTTGACTTAGATGACAAGTTACTGAGAAAAGAATAGACTATCAATAATGATTTTATATTCTTAAAACAATAATTTCTTCTTAGTCCAGACAGAAGTAACATGCTGTGCAAATTATACATCATGTAGCAACAGATGAGAAGTCAACATATATCACTATAATTTCTGCTTCTATAAAAGCCAAAAAATTACAATATCTAATAATAATTTTTACTTTCATAGAGAGGAAGGGGAACATAGAAAGAAACCATCTTATTTTCTAAATGGTTGCTCTAACATATAGTGAACAAGTGGAAGTATAAATTGACTTTGATGAATGCTTGTGTTAAACATGGTTATTTATTATGAATTCCATTACATAAATTGCTTGCAAAATTATAACAAATGCTCTTTATTAATCTTACCTTCTCTATGGCTAGAGAATGACTCAAGGCAATTATCTTTCATGGACTTAAGCATCATTAGTGCTGATGTGCTGAGGAGGGCAGACTAGTTCTAATAAGATGCAGAGAAGAGAAATTTGCTTTTTCTTTGCTTCTTACATGGAGAGATGTTATTTCTCAATGCTGTTCCTTCATTTCCAATTAAATCCCTCAAGTTGCTAGTTTCTGGTATTTTTGCAGTAACAGCAGCTGTAGGTGTAAGAAATATCTTACATATTATGTTCATTATGGTATGACATTTGAAATTTAAACAGATGGCATATAGATCCCGGTCTTGAGGAACTTCGAGTTTACCCAAGATGACACAGGTGCTTTCAGGCCACATTTGCCCACTTGGTAGGAGCCTCAAGCATTTGTTCTATGTCCAGTGACAGATTGCAAAACTATCCTACTGTTTTCCTCTTCAGCATGGGATATAAATAATTGGAAGATAGTAGTTTTCTGGGAAAGAGAAGGAAATGTTTCTTCCAAGAACACTTTTATGGCCCAATACTCAACCAGAATCAAGGAGCTATTCCAGTAGATAACCTGAAACCACCTCTTAGTTATCAGGGGTCATTTATTCAGTTATGAATTTTTCAGTCCCCTGCTTCTCATCTTCCTCTCCCCTGTAGACATGCTCTTGCCTTTTCAGCCCTCCTTACATCCATAAGAGGGGAAAAGCAAAAGAAAAATAATTCATTCTGACTAAATATTGAAGGTTAGGTTAAATGGTACAGGTGAGGAGGTGCTTATTAATGATGATTATATAAAAGAATAAAACAAAAATAACCACAAATATGCAGTCTGGAAAAATCACAGTCAGAGAGCATACCTATATTTTTCATTACTGAGTATTTATTGACCACCAACAATGTATGAGCCCCTGAGCTAGGTGCTAAAGATTGCTGTAGAGGAAGAAAGTCTATTGCATCTGAAAAGCTAACCAGCCAACCAGTACCTGGAAACTTGCCTCATCCTGATGCCGTTTGCTTATCACGGGTGTGACTGCTTACAAAGTTTACAAGTTAGAATTAGGTTCAGCAATCAAGGAGAATATCGTGTAAATTAAACAAGTTAGAGGTTATGTTATTTCTTTCTTTCTTTCTCGGGTGAATATTCATACAGGTAACCCAGTGCTTGTATGAGGCTCCTTCTATTTTGCTGTAGTATCAGGACTCTCTTCCTAAATTCACCTCATGGTGCAAAATGTTTACATCAGCTCCAGGTCTCAGGTCTGCATTTGACTCAGCAGAACAAAGAGAAGAGTAGCACGCTCCCTCTCCCTTTAAGAATATTTGCTGGAATTGCACAACTTCCATGTACATATAATTGGACAGATTTAGCCATAAGAGAGGCCAAGAAATAGAGTCTTGATTCCAACTGGTCACATGCCCAGATAAATATTGTGTATTCTGAGACTTTAAGTTTCTGCTTAGGATGTAGAATTCTGTAAAGAGCATTCACGTCTGCACTTACAACAATAACAACAGCAGGAACAGCAGCAGAAATGTGAAACAATCTGAAAATTCATAACTTTTCTTAAGTCCTGCAGAAAAATGATTACCAACTAACCAGAAGTCTAAGTCACACCATCCAAGAGCTGTTAAGATATTAGCACTTGCTGACCTGGGATAGATTCTATCTGTCACAAGTAAAAATTCAACTTCATTTTTAAATAAATTGCTACAGGCCAACTGTGGGCTGGCAAAAGAATAAAGAACCCCTGGATTCTGCAAAAGACAGGTGCTCACACAAAAGATCAGCAAGAGCCTTAAAAATGTGTTCCTTGTGATATAGGCCTGGAGCAGCAAGGGCACTGAGATGAAGCACAGATCGTACTTCTTTATATCTTCCATGAAATAAAAGGTTAAACTATTGCAGGGAGGGAAACAAAACTGGAAGCCTTTAACAAGCTGATGAAAATCCACTGATGCTAGAAGGGAGAAAAACAAACCTTCTATACCTGAGAGGTTGTGGAGAAAAAGACACCCTCATACACTGCTGGTGGGAATGTAAATTGGTACAGACACTATGAAAGACAGTATGGAGAGCCCTCAAAAAATTAATAATAGAATGACCATATGATGCGGCATCCCCTCTGCTGGATATTTACCCTCCAAATCTGAAAATATTTATTCATAAAAATATACGTACCCCTACTTTCATTACAGCATTGTTCACGGTGGCCAAGACATGGAAACAATCTAAGTGTCCTTCAGTCTGTAATGACTGGATAAAGAAGCTGTGGTACATGTACAGAGTGTGTCAAAAAATGTATACACATTTTAAGGAAAAAGAAACTATTAATATTGTAATACTCAATATATACGGACAGTTTATTGGTTACCACAGAGTAAGCAGGAAGGAGGAGGTGGTAGAAGAAGGTAAATGGGGTCAAATATATGATGATTGGAAAAAGAACTGACTCTGGGTGGTGAACATACAATGCAATATACAGATGATGCATTATAGAAATGTACACTTGAAACCTATATAATTTTACTAACCAATGTCACACAGTTTAGTAAAGATAAATAAAAGCCCTCTATACCTGAGAGAGAGAGAGAGAGAAATGGAAAATGCCTGCTGGAGCCTGATCTATAGCTAGGAGCAGGGTAGGATCACTGAGGAACACCTATTTTCAAGACTCAGGAACTCAGTGCTTGACTAAGACTGAGATTTAAAACAACAGAGAATACCACCAAGCTAACAAGCATTGAGTAACAAGTAACAGTGGTGTACTGCTAGAGGAGGGGCAAAATGCTGAGATCCTTTTTGAGTGCAAAGGGAAGATCCAAAATTGAGGGTGGAGCAGACTTAAGAAAAACTCTCTGGCAAACCAGCCCACCTGCCAAATAAAAGTAATCCTAGATTATTTGAAGCCTATCTTATACTGAGAGTAATTAGAGCAACAACTCCAAAATCCAGCTAAACTTCTAATAATAATGACCCAACAAATTCCCACTACACACAGACACAGACCACACCAAGCCTGGCAGAAGAGATGTGTACCTTTCTAGGCTTAAACATTTTTTAGCTCAGATTCTACTATTCTACATAAGATGGTCAGTTCCATCTTTCAACAGAAAATTATGAGGCATAAAAAATCACAAAACCAAGCCACTGTCAAGAGACAAAGCAATCAACAGAACCAGACTCAAATATGTACTATAGATGTTGGAAGTATCCAACAGAGAATTAAAAATAATCATCATCAATATGGTAAGAGTTCTAAAGGAAAGGGTGATCAACATGCAGATCAGATCAGTAATTCAGCAGAGATAAAAATATAAGAAACAAAAGATGCTAAATATGAACATCAGTGACAAAGAATGCCTTCAGTAGACTCAATGTAGCAGAGAAAAGAAACAAACTTGAAGATGAGTTTTTATAAATTACTCAAACTGAAACACAAAGAGAAAAATGGAGACAGAGAGAGAGAGAGAGAGCGAGTGCGAGCGAGCGCGCGCGAGCGAGCGAGCAGAGTTCAGGAAATAAAGAAATGCTGGTTGAGAATTTTCCAAAATTAATGGAATACACCAAATGACAGATCCAAGAAATTCAAAATTTGAGAAAACATCAAGCAAGATAAATACCAAACAAACAAACAAACAAACACATAACTAGCAAATAAGCAATCAAAAGCAAAAACTCCCAGGAATATTATATTAAGAGTGCCGACAACCAAAGACAAAAAGAGTATCTTAAAGATGACCAGCGATAAAAGACATAGTACACATAGAGGGGAAAAATAAGAAATAGAGGTTTCTAATGAGAAGCTCCTCAAATTAAAAGGAAACAAAGTTATGTTTTTTAATTTATGAAAGTAAAAATATTTTGTCAATGCAGAACTCTATACCTGAATTATATATGAAAACATCTTTGAAAAGCAAAGAAGAAATACAGACTTTCTCAAACAAACAAAAAATGAGAGAATTAAAGGAAAGATCAACACTAAAAGAAACGTTAAAGAAAGTTCTTCAGGTAGAAGTAGTATGCTACCCAACAGAATTGAGCTCCACACAGAAAAATAAAGTGCACTGGAAATACATTAAATGTCGTTAAATATAAAGGTCATTTGTCTTATTTTTAAATTGGTCATTAAAGAGAAATGACTGTCTAAAGCAAAATAATAACAACATATTTTGTGTTTACAGCTTATGTAAAAGTAAAATACATGACAATAGCACAGAAAACGAAAGGAAGGAACTGCGGATATGCTGTTGTAAGGGCCTTTCACTACCGTGAAGTCGTAATGAATTAGTTGATGTACATAATTTTTAGATCAACCACCAAATATTGAAAAGGTATGAACAATAAACTAATAGTGGTGATAAAATGGAATAATAAAAGAATTAAGAAGATGGCAGGGAAATTAAAGAATGAAAAAGAATTTACAAAAGGAGGGAAAAAGAATAAAGAACAGATGGATCAAATATAAAACAGCTAGATAGTAGCCCCTAATCCAAACATATCAATAATTATGTTAAGTGTAAACTGTCTAGAAACACCAATTTAAAAATGAAAAATATTACATTGAATTTAAAAAGGCAAATTTCAATTATATTTTATCTATAGTAAATCAATTTTAGTTATCAAAACATAGATAGGTTAAAAGTAAAAAAAAAACAAAACCAAAAACCAAAGATCGATAATAGACATAATAATGCCATGCAAGTTCTAATCAAAAGAAAGTTAAAGGAACAACTATATTTATGTCAGCAGAGAAAAAAATATTACCCACATGAAGAGTTATATTACCTGATCATAAAGGAGTCAAATTTTCAAGAATAATTGAATATTTATGTACCTAATAACAAAGCTACAAAATATATGAGGCCAAATCTATGAAACTGAAAGAAAAGAAAAAGACAAATCCAGATTTATAAGTGAATAATTAATACTTTCATATGATAAAAGAAGTAGACCGAAAATGAGTAAGGACATAGAAAATCTGATGAACACTATCAACCACCTCACTCGATTGACATTTCTAGAACATTCCAACCAATTACAGCAGAATACACATTATTTTGAAGTGCACATGAAACATTCCTCAAAAGACCATATTTTACACTATAAAACTAACCTCAACAAATTTAAAGGACTGAAATTATTCAAAGTATGTTCTCAGTTCATGACAGAATTAAGTAGAAATCAATTAGAGAAAGCTATCTAGAAAATCGCAAAATATGTGGAAATTAAACAACCCAATTCTAAATATTAGGGATTCTATTGTTATTGAAAGAAAGAAAAAGATATTGGGAGACACAGGCATATAAATACACTGATTATGTTGACAGAGTGACCATATGCTAGGTTATTGCAAAAGTACTTAATGCAATTGTTGTGTCCCCCCACATTCATATGTTGAAGTCACCTAATTTGAAGATGGAACTTTGGGAGGTAATTAGGTTTAGATAAGGTCATGAGTGGGGGCTCACAGGACGTGATTAGTGTTAAAAAGAGAGAGACCAGAGCGCGCTCTGTCCCTCCCCATTTATGTGCGGACTTAGTGAGAAGGCAGGTATCTGCAAGTGAGGAAGCAGGTTCTCAGTAGTAACCAAATTTGCCAGCACCTTGATCTTGGACTTTCCAGCCTCTAGCACTGTGAGAAAGAAATGTCCTTTGTTTAAGCCACCCTGCCTACAGCGATTGTTATAGCACCCTGAACTGACTGAAGTGGCAGTTTATACTGCTGAGCTGGAGGGCGTCTCCACATCGGTTTTATTCAGTCCACCAAATTATGGGTATCCTTTTACCAAGATGCTGACCTTACCTGTATCTTCCTCTTTCTGCTCATTTATCAAGATTTTGGCTTCTTTATGCATTCATTTCTTTTCTGCCTCTCATAGTGCTGACTCAGCCCTCTTTGGGGAGACAAAGGGTTTGAAGAACAATTGAAACATCAGGCTGCCACAATAAATAGCAACCACAGCTAATTGAATAACACCGCTTGGAAAATGACCTCTCCTACCTCTCAGTATCAGAAATTCCTCACGCCTAAGAATGAGAAGGCTGACTGGTACGGAAGACAAGGCCGTGTGGGCTTTTTACCATTTCTCTAATTAGGTCAATGATGCATATGCCATACGATGCATATGCAGGGGACACAAGGACAGGCACCAAGATCAATACATCCTTAAGCATTAAAGCTCTGAATGTTTCTTTCATCCATCCACCAAACCCTTCACCATTTGATTTATTTCTCAGTTTGGGTACTGCCCAAACTCCTGTATACTTCAGTAATTTCTATTCTCTTGTCAAGATATGTGCAGTGCCACTTGTACACTTTTATTTTGACTTAATCTCTAAAATACCTTGATAACCAAGATATGTTCTTCCTCTGATAAAAATTTTATCTAATTCTACAGGATCAATATATTCTATTTTTATCAAGGAAATATAATGTGTACAATATCCCAAAATATACTTGAGGACATAATTATAACTTCCCTTTCTAAAACCTCTAATTAAATTCATTTAATTATCATTTAACCTAAGATCTGAGCATTCTCCAGCACACTATTTCCTTTCCAACTGATACCGCCTATCATATGAGTAATAGCTTTCTTTCCTATTAAATGTTAAGCTCTATAAAACCATGGATAGTCACTTTTCTATTTTGCTCATTTTATCCCCTGTAACTGGCATATTGGCTCAGTAAATATTTCTTGCATGAATAAATGAATGAATGAATGAATGCAGGCTATGTCCCACAGAAGTCTCTCTCCCCCGTCTCTGTCTCTGCCTCTTATCCATATGGGAGACTCAGACATTTTTACTAATAGAAATCTATCAGCCTTTCTCCAGCAGCGTGTGACACAGTTATCTCATCATATTCATCAGACATGCCCGTGCTTATTAGCCTCAGGGCTTCCTTACAAGCGTTGCAGCAAAAAAGGCCATCCCTGCCATGACAGTTTATTGCAAAACGGAGGGAACAAAATAAAGCAAGCATCTAATGCTACACATACACAAGCTAATAAATAAACAAAAGGTCTAAACCACTGTGGCATCACTGTGACAGCAATGTCTTGAAGGAACTCCGCTGGTTCTAATTCCTGTCAGAGGCAATGAATGCCTGTGGTGTATATGCTGTGAGGGAGCTGGGAAGAACTAAGGCTAGTTCTTTCAAACTGTCACATGCATATGGCAGATGAATCTTCTCAAAGGTAAGCATTGCTAGCATACAAATTTTTTGCTTTAGTTGGGGACATGGCCTTTGTGCTATCACATTATTATCACCACAGAACATTACTACTAAAATATCACATGATCAAAACAATGTGTTTTAACAGGAATTCAGAGTCCTAAGGGGGAAGTTTGCTTGTTATACATAACTAAGTTCTGATATACACAGCAGTCCTCATTTTGGCTTTCCTGTGTCTCAAAGGTAAGGCAATTACAAAGGAATATCTCAATGCTCCCTTGGTCACTTATCACCAATCATTTGGTCCTGTTTACTTCAAAATTTTCTTTAGAGTCCACAAAAAGACATGCCGGGGTGTAAAGAGAATGCAAGACAGATTAATAGTATCTGATTCGTTGGATTCAGCTCTGAATCTTCATGTTAGAGATCTGATTTGGGGCTGGACTGCAATACTGAGCCAAGGTAGATCTGTCCGCAGAGGGTCAAGGTGGTCTGATGTTTTAATAGAGATATATTGGTCTTGGAATGTGGAGAGGGCAGTGGCCAGGAAAGTGAGAAGAGAGGCTTACATGTAAAAACCCCAATTGGCTATGAGAATGCTCAGGGAAGACCCATCATCTTTTATTTTTCAATGTTCCCCAAGGACAAAAACCTGCAGAAATCAGTCCTTCTCTCACAGAATGAATCCGTCTCTGACAGGGATATGTATGTACCGGGATCGCCCCTGATTTAGGGGTAGGATCACCGTAGCGCACACTCAGTCTGCACCTGATATGGGCAGATCTGACTTGCTCTTTACTTATGTTGGCATTTTATTATGAACTAGAAAGAATGAACCTGAGCTTCTGAGCAACAGCCCATTTTTTTCTAGTGTCAGTGTTTTCCTGAGTTCCAGTGGAAACATGATCATCTTGATTTGTGACTGATATTGGCCTTTAGAAAAGAGCCCAATTCTTTCTCAATTTATAGTACATCCAGTCATTTGAAAGGCTTATTCTGATGCAAGCTCATGTGGTATGTTTGTATGCAATTGATGTTAAATTTTTATGTCAGCTGAGCTTCATTTCAGAATCCAATACAATTGTTAAGACAAACTACTTTTATTTCAGCACAGACTCTGCACCCAGAATTATGTTTTCAAACTCATCTTCCTGTGGCCATGGAGGCATGAGCTCTGTGTTCAGCCACGTGTTGATTTGTTGTTGCAGCAGACTCTGTTATCCAGAACTCAAGCCACTGGCTTTCTCAAGCAACTGGCAAACACTTGAGATTTTGCTGGTTGCTTGAACATACTGGTTGCTTGAGTCCTGGTTAATGGAGAGTCTACTTACTTTATCTGGTATCTGCCAATCCCCATGGGTGCTGGTTAACTGAGAATCTACTGCATTAGGAAAAACAGAAGCCCAGCTGAACTGTACCTCAACTTTCTGGATGTCTTGAAAATCTTTTTTTAATGTTTGTCACATTGAACATTTGAGACTACTTCCATCATCTCCTTTACTCTTCTCTCCTCCACCCTGATTCAGCTCACACTGCCCTCTGGTGCATTCCACCGTAAGACACTAACCACTGTAAATCACTGCCATCCTTCCAACACCTTGCTCATATTCACCTTACAGCCATCCGCTGCCTCTGCCTGTCCCATGCACTGCCTGAACTAGCACTGCTTGGAAGTCTCAGCTTCTATTTGTTTTTATTTTCCTTTAAGAAAATTGCTGTTGACAGTGTTTAACCCCTTTGCATAAGATCCTCTTTCTAAGGGGTAAAGGCCAAGAATGGAAGAGAAGATGGCCTGCACTGAGAACTTGCAGGTGAAAGACACAGTGACTCTTGCCCATGCGTGCAGTGCATGAAGCCAGAAGACAACATTAAAGCCCACCTCAAAGGAGATGCCAAGAGTCAAGTTGGTGATAGATGGCCTGAAGTTATTCAGAGCAAGGAAGTCAGACCTGCAGAGCCAAGGAGGTGGTGAGCGTTCAGAGTGCGAAAGGGACAGGATGCAAGTCTGATGTAGTGAATACAAATCCATGGAGAATTCGCAGAGGAGGTGGGCTACAGTATGCTGTTGGGGTTCCATTACCATCTACCCAGGTATTCTTCTAGATTGACTTGTATGGATTTTCATCGATTAATGGACTCTGTCGTAAAATGAGTGGCAGTGAAATTTAATCTAGCCTTTTCACTTCAATGGCATTTAGATGTATGAAATCACCTTGGACTGGTGAGTTTAACCAGGATCTATAAAAATTTAAAGTAGTGGTGTCCAACCTTTTGGCCACATTGGAAGAAGAATTGTCTTGGGCCACACATAAAATACACTAACAACAGCTGATGAGCTAATTAAAAAAAAAGGCTGCAGAAAAAATAATTGTAATATTTTAAGAATTTGTATTGGGCCGCATTCAAATGCGTCCTGGGTCTCGGGCTGGGCAGGACTGATTGAAGACGGAGGAGAAGAGGTACAGGGGTGAGGGAAGAGCGTGACTATTTTTTTTAGGGGTCTAGAAGGAAACCTCTGGGCCTATGGAAATCAGAAACACAACTAAATAAAATTTGCTCCGTGTTATGCCATCTCCCTTTCACTCTCTCACCATTCTTCTCTCACTCTCTATCTTTTGAAAGTGACCATGAATTGATTTACTGACAACATCTTCTGTGTTCTACTGGTCTGGGGGTCTGACAGACAAGGAGAACTCACCAGATACCTGAGAGGAGAGAGAAAATGATATAATATTATACATCAAGTGGACAATGCACTGTAGAACTGTATGCCTGAAACCTATGTAATCCTTGCTAACAGATGTCACCCCAATAAGTCTAACAATAAAAATGAATTAAAAAAAAAAAAGAAAAGAAAATGATATAATGACGCAGAAATCAAGAGGGAACTACTGAAAACACCGGGGACAGCTGAAGTCTTGCAGCCCAACACTGTTCTGCCAGGCTTTCCTTAGAGGGATCGTTACTGACCCTTCCGAGGCAGAACAGGGCAGGCCCATTGCTCATAACGGTGCACATGCGCTACATGCAGGTCTCTGTGTAGGCTGAACACTTCCTCTTCGGGAAATTTTGGGAGTATGTCTAAGGATGCATCAAATGCTTCGCTGCGTTACCAACCACTCTTGTTTTAAGTCAGGGAGAGAAATATCTTCCTTTCAGAAGAGCAGAACCAGATTGGTCTGTTCTCTGGCAGTTGTTGAGACCTGTGTGGTGACCCATCTGACGATTCTGGAAGGGGCTCCCACCCCCTGCTCGATCCAAGAGCACTGCTGGGATCACAGGAGGCCTCCAGCTGAGTGTGTGCTTGATCCTCAGCCCCGGAGAGGAACTACACCAGATGCTGTTTCCTTCTGTACAGGGACCTATTCATTTAAGCAGCAGCCGCCAAATCTAAAGGTTAAAAAAAAAAAGCAGCCATTTCCAAATCCAATATTCAATATCTACTTTAATTAAAATGGATATCTATTTAAATTATTTAAAGAAGGGAGCTCTTTGATCATGAGTACTCATTTCCAAAGACTGAAGACAGCAGAAGTCAGCCTCCCCAAATCCTAATTAAAGGTGATAGCCTGATTAGCATGTAACTGCTTGTTATGTTTGTCACATCGCTAGTAAAAGTAGTTTCAATGTTCCTGTTTTTCATGCTTAAAGAGATTGCGGGATATGCACGGAGATGGTTATTTGGAAACAACGAAGGAGCCTCTTCAGAGTTTCGCAAGCATTTTTCAACTCTTTCACCTTCTAATCTTTGCTTGAAGCCTGACTATTTGATATTTGATGTCACTCACTAATTTCTATAAGAGCTGAATGGCTCTTGCTAACGAGGCAGCAGTGAAATTTGTTAAACTTCTTTTCTAATGCACCAATAGTGAGAAACCAAATAAAATGAACACAATGATGAGATTGTTTCAGATTTTTCGTTATTCCCTTGCAGTCATACCGACAAGGAAATCGGCTGTCCCAGCGCACACTGTAACCTCATCGGAGGGACGATTTGATAGGGTACATCCAAGGGAGTTGCAAGAAGCAGGAGTTTCTCTATAAACCCTTTAAATAGTGTCCAAGGGGAAAGTGGGCTTCTGGGATGTTCTGGAGAGGACTGAGGAGACAAAAAGGTTTTTTGTTTGTTTCTTTTTGCGTGGCCCTTGATTTTTCCCTCCCTAGAGATCAATGGTTCTTTTGATCTGGTAATAGGCTCTACCATCTGGCTGCAGCAACATGATCATAAACCAAGTCAGAGCAACATCCTTCTGGACAGAATGGTTAGCCTCGGATGTGTTCAAAGTAGGTTGCTTCCTAGCAATGTTTTTAAATTGCAGTTGCCAGAGAAATGCCCATTTCTCTCTAATTGGGTAGCTAAAAGGAAGTGAGCCAAGAGTAGCAGAAAGCCATATTCCTTCTGCTGTGGAGGAGCTGAAGAGATTTTTAAAAAGCCATAATGCAGAGACAGAATCGTAACTATCTGAGGCCCTTCTTCCAGATGTCCCAGAGGCCAGCTGACCCCTGTTCTTTCTATACTTGGATTTTATGAACTGATACAGTTCTCTCTTGTTGAGACAAAAACAGTTTAGTTTTTGTCACTTGCAACCTAAGATTCCTGACTAAAACAGTGACCTCAAATATTAAAGTTTCTCACCCTCCTGCTGTATTGCATTTGAATGAAGTTTTATGTTCTCTAAGACATCAGCTAAGAGTAGTATATTGGTGCAAATGTAGTAGCTTCATTTTGTTGTTGTTGCTTTCTGTTCCTTCTGGCTGACTCGGGAAGTGGGACTGGGAGTAAATGCTGAGTGTGTTTAGGTAGTTCCTGCGCTTTAAGCTCCCACTGAGAAAGCAAACTTCTCCCCTGTTCATGTAGCAGACACTGCCAATGCCTTTCCCATATCCCTCTGAGCTTACTGTTTTGGTATGCTCCAACTTCTTCTAATTGCCAATATCTGCAACACTTAAAGAGATTGCTTTGTGCCTAAAAAGCTTCCCCAACCACTGCAGAGAGCGTCTCCTCTCCTGTACATATAGGCTAGAAGTTTCAGAGAATTAACAGCCTCAGGAGCAAGCCTCAAACAATGACAATCAAGAGTTATATAAAACATACAAGGCCATCATCTCTTAGGTAGCATAACTTGGAGCAATGTTTTGGTTATTTCTCTGTGTTTTCCCATTAGCTTGAGCTCCAGTTGGCCATTCTGGGGGTTGACTTGATAATATACATACACTCTATTGTCTTCCTTCCCTTCCACGTGTCCCTTCTCCACTTTCAACCAATGTTTCCTACAGATCCCAAGTAAGCAACTTGCACTTAGATCCTGTTCTTAGAATCGGCTTCTGGGAGAATCCAGCCTGAGGTAAAACTTGAGAGCCAGAAATAGTGTCTTGTCCAAAGAATGTTGTGTGAGACTCTCAAGATAGGGATCTGGAACTTACTACTCTAAAATCAACATGTTATCTAAAGATGAGGTGAGGGAGTTCCCTGGTGGTGTAGTGGCTTAAGGCTTTGGCGCTGGCGCTGTCGGCGCTGCGGCCTGGGTTTGATTCCCAGCCAGGGAGCCACCCACATACCAAAAAAAAAAAAAAAAAAGTAAAGATGAGGTGATAAGAAATAGTTTTGTAACAGAAATAAGCCTTTACTTACATGGTCAAATACTTTTGACAAGGGTATCAAGACAATTAATTCAATAGTGAAAGAATAGTCTTTTCAACAAATGATACTGGGTCAACTAGGTATCCACATGCAAAAAAACAAACAAGCAAGCAAACAAATAAAACAAAAAACAGGGAAATTGTATTTCTGCCTAATACCATTATACAAAAATTAATTCAAAAGTTTTATAGTTTTAAAACTATAAAACTCTTAGGAAAAAATCACAGGTGTAAATCTTTGTGATTTTGGATTGAGCAGAGGCTTCTTAGATATAACACCAAAACCACAGACAACATAATAAAAAGGGGATAAATTGGACTTTATCAACATTAAAAAAAAAAAACAAAAACTTGTGCTTCAAAGGAAATCATCAAGAAAGTGAAAAGATAGCCTACAAAATAAAAGAAAATATTTGCGAATCATAAACCTGATAAGAAACTTTTATTCAGAGATTATAAATTATTCTTACAACTCAAAAATAAATTGTAGTTGCCAGAGAAATGCCCATTGAAAAAAATGGGCAAAAAATTTCAATAAATATTCTTCCAAAGAGAACATGCTAATGACCATGAAAAGATGAAAAGATGCTCTAAATCATTAGTTAAGGGAAATGAAAGTGAAAACTACAATGAGATACCTCTTCCTACCCACTAGGATGATTATCAACAAGAAGATGAATAATAAATGTGTTGGTGAGGATGTGGAGAAACTGACACCCACATACACTGTTGATGATAACAAACAATGGTGTAGTCATGTTAGAAAACAGTTTGGCATCGTCTTAAAAAGTGAAATATAGAATTTCCATGTAATCCAAAAATTCCATTTCTAGGTATATACTGAAGAAAACTATAAACATACATCCACACAAAGACTTACACAAATGTTCATGAGAGCATTATCCACAATATCCCCCAAATGGAAACAACCTAAATGTCCATCAACTGATAAATGAATAAACAAAATGTGATATAGAGAATATTATTTGCTCATATAAAAGGAAAGAAATACTAATGCACATTACAAATATGCATAAAACTTGAAAACACATGACACGAAAGAAGTCAGACACAAAAGCCCCATATAGTATGATTCCGTTTATATTAAATATCCAGAATTGAGTGTGAAGATTAGTGGTTGCCAGGCACTGGGGAGGAGGCAAATGGAAGAGACAGCTGGTGAGTATGGGATTTCTTTATGGGATAATGAAAATTCTGCACTCAGGTAGTAGTGATAGTTGTACAGCTCTGAATATACTAATAACAACTGAATTGTATGTTTTAAAAGGGTAAATTTTATGATATGTGAGTTATGTCTCAGCAAAGCTGGTATTAAAAACAAAACAACAACAAAAAAGATAGTTTGGGTTCTACAAATTTTAGAAGCAAAATTCAAGAAGGGGAGGATTTTTTCTGTTTGTTTTAAAGTTCATTTGCTTATTTATTGTTTTAAATGGCAAGTCGTTTTAAAAAAATGATTGTATAGCTAGAGCTCTGAGAATTAAGAAATGTTCTAGATAAAAGGTTAGCCGTTGATCATACTTTTTTTCAGTGGGGAAGCTACATGAATGACTTAAATTTCCTGGAAAAATAGCAAGGTAATGTGAAGAAAAAGAGGTTCCTAGCTTATACAAGTAGGACTGATCTAAGCAAACCTGGATTCAAATCCTATCACTGCCATTTATGGGTTATAGGCAAGTTTCTTGGTATCTCTAAAATGCAATTTACTAATTTATTCAATGATAATAATTATTCTGATTTGTATGTGTGTTTTGCCATGAATGTTGGATAAACAGATAAAATGTACATGACATGTTTGTGGCTCTAGTGTCACAGTGAAGGGGAAGAAAGAGAAACCCTCTCCCCTTATAGGGCTTATATTCTAGGGAAGAAAACTGACAAGTAAAGTAAATACATAAACAAGACAATTTCACTTTGTGGGAAGTGCTATGAGGGATAGTAACAAGATACTCGCAGTGAGTGAAGGTGCGATGAGGGATGACTGTAGACCTACTGGTCAAGAAGCATGAAGAGATGTTATTTGAGAAAAGGATAGAAAAGTAAAGAACCAGCTATGCGAAATCTCTGGAAAATGTTCTAAGCTAAGGGAACTCTGAGTACCAAAACTGTCAGAGAAAAGAGAGAAGGTTATAGAAAAACAGGGAAAGAGGCATGTTCAAGAAAGATCAACCAGGCCACAGCATTGTGAGTGGAAGCCAACAGATGGATGTTGGAGGTAGCCACAGCCCATACAGGTCCAGAGTCAAGATTCTCTACAAGAAGGAAATGGGATTATATACGGAAAATGCTTAGCCTCCATGTTTAGTATATGGTACTTATTATTACTAGGGCAAAACAGAGAGTGTGACTGGCTATGATGTCCGTCTCCACGTAGACAATGATTGCTCTGGCCAGCAGGCCTGTGACCCCTTTCCTTTTTCTCCACTCGGTGTGTATTCTACCCAGAGTACAGACTCCATGAAAAGAGGACAGACTTTCTAGGAGAGGAGCATGTAGGGTATGCTCTGACCTCCCTACCAGCAGCTTCTGTAGTGGATGCACCTTGTTCATACCGTGCAAAATGTGTTTCTCTGTCTCAACAACATTGATCAGCATGATTACCACCTAAGGGTCTGGTGCTTTACATTCACTCAGGATTAGCATGGGTCCGTGTGGGAGGCGGGAACACAACGGTAGAAGCTCTCACACAGGATTGCCCTAGGTACTACAGGAAAAGCCCCAGAAAATGAATGCAGGGAACTCAGATTAAGAAACCAATCCACTCCTGTACCTCTGCATCTTTCTCGCTACTCCTTGTGATGATTGGCTGCTCTCACCTGGAGGACCAATTATTCTCTATGAATGTCAGGTCAACATACTATCAATCCAAAAAGGGAGTAAAATCCATTACTGTTATTTACTATAATATAGTGGCTCAGACACAAAGGGAGAGGAACGTGACACATGTTCATAAATGTAAAATGAAAAGCTCCTTTTATTTTCTTATGTCGAATGTATTGGAAGGCATATTGCCTTTCCAGTTACTAGCCATACTTCTCTCAGGTAAGATGCATGCACTCATGTCTTGCTTTTGATGAGGTTGTGAGTTACGACTGACAGCTATTATGCTGGCTTTGTCATTTGTTTTAATTTAGGTTTCCATGAACTGTAAGACGACAAAAACTAATCTACATATTATTGTGTGTTTGGGGAAACCAGGGATTAAGGATGGGAGAGGCAATGTGGAAGAGAGTGTAATAGTTTAATCCATAGCTGCTTAAAGAAATGCACAGTACAGACTTGGAAAACCCTAATTCCTTCTAAAAGTGAATCTGAAGTAACTATTCTATGCTGTAAACTGAATCTAGAACTAAGGCTAGTCAGCCAACCATGGATACTTTATGAGATTGCAGCTTAATCATACTGATTTATTAATACCCCAAAATGTAAACATGACCACAATCTGAGAAATACGCTCTTCTTACAGTCTTTGATTTGGTGTCATAACTATGTTTCATCATAGCATATTCATGCTAATTGTATAGACTGAATTTCTAATATGACTTGAAGATGCAATCATGGTGGTCATATTTTATTATGTTTTTAACTGAATGAATTAAATTTTCTGGTGTAAGAGATTTTTTAAAAAATTATGTGTTGATGGAAGTATCTGGTGATAGAGCTGTTTTCAAGTGATGGGCTTAGGTAAATGGAGGTAGAAACAGTTTTCCTAAAGGTTTTCCAAGCTAGTTCCAGCCTCTCCTTCTATAAAAGCAACCATAAGTGCCCATTCTGCAATCACAAATGATTAATGGATTCAATTCTTCCTTAACTGAATGTCATCCATGGCATCACCCATGAGTACTCAACGGTAAGTCAGCTCTGTGCTCTATTTAACTTATGAGAAGCATCTCAGTTGATCTTCTGCCATATCCTCAAAGTGACCTTTTTGTGACTCACATTTGAAACAACTTATGAGAACTATTCCATATGTCAGACTTCATTTTATTCACTTCTCTCCTGGTTCAAAATTGACGCTAAAGATGTTTTGTCTTTCAGAGCATTTTCCTTTGGGAGCCAAAGGCCTGATGATGTATAATCCTTCCTGAAGGTTTTATGGCGGGGCTTCACAAAACAAACATTTCCCCCCTTATTTTATATCACCCTGACAAACAGAAATGCTGAGCCATTTAATTACAGAGCCTGCCTGACACATCCAGAGAGTCAAATATTCTGGTGGCGCCTGGCTGAAGGGAAAAAAATGCACTGAATTCCCAGAGTTACTTGTCAAGACAATGACACCAAGGAAACTAGTAAATAATCTGGTGGGCCCAGCAGGGGATCTTCCCGTGTGCCAGAGCAGTCCCCACGGCTCTGGTCAGTGTCGTTAGCCTTGCAGCATTGTATCCCATGGTGGTGATACTTGATTGAGCTTCAGGCTGAGCAGTCAAGAGGTGATGGGCGTAGGTCAGAAGAACAAAAGTCAAGCCACAGGCCCATATGTCACAGCTGGTCTATGCTTTACAGATACTTCTAGAATTAGAACTTGCACTCTTAATTCCCAAACTTACACACAGAAAGAATCTGAACAGATGCAACTGAATAGCCCTCCTTCCGACTCCAGGACGTGACAGACGATCCCCACGGCCATGCATGAGTGCACTGAGATATTATATCCTGTAGTGTTTTAAAGTGCCAACACATAATCAGAATGTGTCAGCTTACCTTTATTTCATGCCCCTTCTTCCCTTAATCCCTGTGATAATTTCCATTCCATTTTATAGCAATAACTAAAATTATGAAAGTCACTGTCTTGAAGAATTTTTGCTTGCATGTTTTAAAGGTTTCTCTCTTTTTCTTTCTTCTTGCAATCACACAGTAAAAAGGAAAAGAAAAAAGTACGCCTACTATAAGTCAGGCTATTCTCAGCACTGGAATTGAGCAGTGGAAAAGATACATAAGGTCACGGTATTTTAAGGAAATTACATTCAAGATGAGAGTTGAGAGACCAAAAATAAATGTGTAAAAAGATAAGCTTGTTTGGGGGGTTTAAATGCTCTGAATAAAATAGTTTACAGAATAAGGTGTAACGGTTATAGCAGAAGGGGCTTTGGACAGCAAAGTTCACTTTGAAGTGATGATTTTTGACTTCAGACACAAAAGACGAAAATAATAAAGAGAAGCAGCCATGACATATTTGGGTAAAGAATACCGCAGGAAAAAGGGATAACATGTACAAATACCCTAAGACAGAAAGAAGGGTAGATGAGCTTTATGGAAAGGAAAGGTCAGTGTGACTGGAGAGTAGCTAATGAGAAGTAGAGTGGACAGGCCTGATGGTGGGGAGGTTTTCAGGAATCATGGAAAGCATTTGAGCATATATTTTAAAAAGGAAGAAGTAAAATTGTCTTTATTTGCAAGCAACATAATCTTGTATGTTTAACATCCTAAGGAATTTACCCAAAACCTACAACAGCACAAAACCAAATTTAAAAAGACAGTAAGCTACAAGATCAATGCATATTGCCTTTCCATATCTTGGAAAGAAATATCCAAACACATAATCAAGAAAATTACATTCCAAATAACATCAAAAGAATTTAAGTGCTTAGAAAAAAATTTTCTAAGTGTTAAACCTGTACATTGAAAACTATAAAGTATTACTAAGAGAAATTTTAAAAGATTTATATAAATTGAGAAAGAGACCATATCAGAGACTAGGAAGACCAAATATTTTTAAGATGACAATTTTCCCTAAGATGATTTATAATTTAATTCAACTCCTATCAAAGCCACATCAGGCTTTCTTATAGAAATTGGCAAACTGGTCTTAAAATTTATATGGAAGTACAAAAGACATAGAATAGCCAAAATAATTTTGAAAAATAATAAAACTGAAGGAAATACCACCTGATTTCAGGTAGTGGTGGCATTAGAACAGACATTTACATCAATGAAACAAAATCAAGTGCCTAGAAATATATCCTTATATTTATGAATAATTTATTTTTAACAAAGGTACCAAGGAAATTTAATGGGGAAAGAATTGTCTTTTCTATAAACATGTGGGACAACTAGATATCCATATTTAAAAAAATAACTTAAGTCCTTATCTCACACAACATAAAAAAGTAAGCTCACAACAGATCACAGACCTAAGTGAAAAAGCTAAAATTATACGTTTTTAGAGTAAAAATATTGTAGAAAATCTTCGTGAATTTAGGTTAAACAAATATTTTTGTTATGATACTAAAAGTATAATCATAAAAGAAAATATTGATAAACTGAACATTATTTTAAAAACATAGACATCGCAAAAGACATTATCAAGGAAATAAAAAGGCAAGTCACAGAATGGGAAAAATATTTCAGACCATATAACTAAAAAATGTATATTTTGTATAAGTGTACAAAGATCCCTTACAACTCAATAATACAGAAAAAATCAATTATAAAATAGGAAAAAATTTACATACAGACAATAATCACATGCAAAATGTCTCAGTACTATTAGAAATTAGGGAATTGAAAATTAAAACTACAATGAGACAAGACTATACACTCACTAGAATGGCCATATATTAAAAAAAGATAATCACAGGTGTTGAGGAGCATGTGGAAAAACCAGAAATGCCAATTGGTAAGACCACTTTGGAAACATTAGGCAGTTTTCAAAATTGTTTAACATACACTTACCATGGGATCCAGCATTTTCACACTTAGATATTTACTCAAGAGAAACAAAAACACATCCAGAACAAGATTTGTTCACCAATGTTTAGCACAGCATTTTTTATAATAATTCAAAATGGAAACAATCCAGATATCTGTGAATTGGTGAAAAGATAAACAAAATGTAGTCTGTCTAAACAAGGGATTATGGTTCAGCAAAAGGTCAAATTACTAATTTATGCAACAACATTAGTAATTAGTAACTTAAAAAATGCTATGTTATTAATAGATGAAAAAGGCCATACACAAAAGACTACATACCATATGATTCCATTTACATTAGATTTCTATAAAAGGACAATCTATATGTATAGAGAGTTGATTAATGATTGTTGGGGGCTGGAGTAGAAATGGAGACTGATTAAAAAGCATGCATGAGGGAAACTTTTAGGGTGAGAGAAATGTTCTAAAAACGGGATTGTGGTTAATAATTATACAACTATAAATTTACTAAAAACCGTCTAACGGTACATTTATAATGGGTAAATTTTGTGACATGTCAATTATACCTCTATAAACCTATTTAAAAAGCCATAATAGTACCATTGCCTGCAGTTACAATTATAACCTAAATCTTAAGTATTAATTAAATTATTTTCACCAATTTTAGTTTCATTTTCCAAGATAAAATTCCAATTAAACATTTTATCCCTTTTCGCTATGCTGTTGATGCCCCTGCTTTATATGATTTCACTTTAAGTGGCCTTTTTCAGCACCAATTATCCTCGGATAATGAAGAAGTTCTAAATGCATATTACTTCATATTGTGCTGTATCAGGAGTAGTTAAAATACAAGTAACATAAAAACCAATTTACAGCAGTGTAAAATTAGGTGTGTTTTTGTTTGAGTGTTTTATACTACAGGAAGTCTGGAAATAGGTGGCTACTAGCAGGCTCAGTGGCTCAACATGAAACAAGGTGGTTGCCTCAGCTTCAGGCATCATTGTGTGAGTGCTTAAAACAGTAGTAAGAGAGGAGAAACACAAAAAGGAAAGAAAAGATTCCCTAGGTAACTCTACTAAACTGCTGTTCACATTTCATTAGTCAGAATTGAATAATTTGACCACCACTGGCTGTGGAGAAGGCTGAGGAAGAGAATACAGTTTCCACAATTGCAATGAAGATGGAAATGGAGAAGATTCAAAATATGTCAGCCTGGGCAATAAACACTGATGTCATTTGTATCAGTAATGTCATGTGGGCAACATCAGAATAGGAGCTAATTGGAAGAGGATCAGCTTCAGGATACAGGCAGGATGTTCTTGGTAATTCATGTAAGAAATGAAATGGGAACAAACATGTAAAGAAACCTCTCATTACATCCTCTCTGCCTTCAGAAATATGATTATACAAGGAAATCAATCCCATAATGTTAGTCTAACACTATAATTTCATATATGAGAAATTTGTCATCCAGAAAGATTACCTGATTGCCCTAAAGCCACCTAGTAAAAATCTAGCATAAGATGACATGATCCTTTATATAGAAAATTCCAGTCTCCACCAGGAAGCTACTAGAAACAATAAATGAATACAGTAAAGTCACAGGATACAAAATCAATGTACAAAAATCAACAGTATTGCTATATATAAAAAAACGAATCTTCAGAAAAAGAAATGAGAGAGTAAGTACCTTTTGCTATCGCAACAAGAAGAATGAAATACCTGGGATTTAATTTAACAAAGAATGTGATGGACTTATACATAGAAAGCTCTAAGATACTTTTGAAAGAAATTGAAGAGGACACCAAGAAATGGAAAGATATTCTGTGTTCATGGATAGGAAGAGTTAACATCGTTAAAAAGGCCTTATTACCCAAAGCAATTTCCAGATTTAATGCAATTCCCATCAAAATCCCACAACCATACTTCCACAAAATAGATAAAAAATATTATCAGATTTGTATAAGTACCACAAAAGATCTTGAATTGCTAAAGCAATCTACATAAAAGGAATAAGGCTGGTGGTATCACACACCCTGATTTAAATTTATACTGCAAAGCATCAATAATCAAAACAGCTTGGTATTAGCAGAAAAGCAGACACACAGATCAACAGAACAGAATTGAAAACCCAGAAATAAATCCACAAATTTATGGACAAATAATTTTTGATAAAGGAGCAAAAAATATGCAATGGGGAAAAGAGAACCTCTTCAGTAGGTGGTGCTGAGAAAACTGGAAAAACACATGCAAAAGAAGGAATCTGAGCTGTAAACTCTCACCATATACAAAAATTAACTCCAAATGGATTAAAGATCGTCATATAAGACCCAAAACACTAAACTGTATAGAAGAAAATACTGGTACTAAACTTATAGACCTAGGACTCAAGGAAGACTTCATGAACCTGACCTCAAAGGCAAGGGAAGTAAAAGCAAAAATAAATGAATGGGACTATATCAAACTAAAAAGCTTCTGCACAGCAAAAGAAACCATCAACAAGGCAAAGAGACAGCCAACTGAATGGGAGAAAATATTTGCAAACAATGCATCTGACAAGGGTCTAATATCTAAAACATATAAAGAACAAATACATCTTAACAACAACAACAATATAAAAGCCAATTAAAAAGTGGGCAGAGGACCTAAACAGTCACTTCTCCCATGAAGAAATACAAATGGCCAGCAGACATATGAAAAAATGCTCATCCTCATTAGCTATCAGGGAAATGCAAATCAAAACCACAATGAGATACCACCTCACACCTGT
>PVJL010006752.1:0-87347 GCA_004026885.1 Lyroderma lyra | reverse complement strand
GGTAAAGGAGGAGGGGTGCGCTCGGCGGCGCTTGCCTGCTGCCTTGTCCCTGCACACCTCGCACACCCGAGTGAGGCGGCCACGGGCCGGCAGAGCGCTGGGCCGGCGCTGGGCGCCCTGTTACCACTGAGAGCAGATGGCATGCTCCTGATGCCATGTCCCTGAAGGGTCTTCTGTACCTGAAGTTTCCGTGCTCGTTGCTTGCTCAGATCTCACTTAGTGAACACTTGTGGGGTGTCCATGAAGTTCACTGAGACCTATCATGAATCTTGTCCCCTAGCTGGAGAAGGACACAGGATGCTGTCAAGTAGCTGGAGCCAGGCAGAGGGACGCACTGCAGTGACACGGCTGGGGGACACACAGCACTGCCCCTGGCCCAGGAAGGCCTTCTGCTCCGGGTTCACATAAAGCCCACCTTCCCATTTGGGAAAGGCTCTAGGGTGCTTCACCTTTACAGGACACACATTACTGCCTTGAACAAAGAAAGTAGCAGACTTCAGTTGCACATGGACCACCCAGTTACTGAGATCAGAGCCATAATTCTGGAAAAGCCTCCTGGTGTGTCCGATACCCTCACGACCATGTCTGTGCTGCTGGGCCTGTGACCTGGCCCGCACAGGGCCTACCTGCTGACCCATAGGATCTTAGACTCAGGGTAACACACCACAAAAACAGCCCTTACAAAAAGGGACCTTTAGGGACCGGGAAGTGACATCTAATGGTTGATGATGGGTGGTGCTTTGGGAAATATGAAACAATCAGGGAACGAGTTAATGGTGCTTTTCTATTTCTATTTTCAAAGGCAGAGCTAATGGTTTCGACGTGGAGGAGTGATATTTGCACATAAAAGATTACAGTTTTAATTTTATCATGCAAAACGCATCAATGCCAAATGTACGCATGCAATGCAAACATATTTTATCCACAGAGAACAGATAGCTGTGGCATCAGTGCTGTGCCAGTACCCGGCCCTGGGGGCACTGCTGTCTGGTGTGGGCAGGGCCAGCCGACAAGTGGTAGGTCGCCCTGACCAACATTAAGTCATCCAACTGCCCCCCAGAGAGACCAGCAGCCAGGGAGGCTTCGACTTCGCAAGCCGTGGCCGAGGTTCAACCGCGAGCGCTCCTCCACACCGCCACTATGGAAATGAAAGGTGAGCCCCAGCTTCCGGCTAAGGCTTGGGGGACAGGGGTGAGGGGGAGGCTGGAGGAGCCCCGAGATTCTCCCCTACCACTCTGGTTCTGAGGTGAAAACAGCCAAGGGGCATAAATGGAGAAATGTCCATTCATTAAACACTGCACACATGCACACAAATGCACATGTGTGCACACACCTACACCCATGCATACGCACCCATGTACAAATGTATGCACATGCCCATGCACACACACATAGGTGCACACACATGCACACAGGTATTACCACCTTGCACATGCAGTCACACACACACGCATTTACAATCACATGTGTGTATATGCATGCTCACATGTGTACATGCACGCAAGTGCACACATCCACACGTGATGGCACAGGATGGCACACACACATGTCCAGAGATCTGCCATCTGCCAACTGGACATCCAGGAAAGAGACGGTGGGGCTCTGAGTCCTGGAGGTGAGGGCAGTCCCAGGCAGAGGGCAGAACACAGACGTCCCAGCGCCACAAGCGGGCAGAGTGCCATTCGCCCTCCTCTGCCTTTGGCTGTAGTTAGACCTCTGACGGATCAGATGGTGCCCACCGGCACTTGAGGGCCATTGCTTTACTCTGGCTACCGATGCAAATGATATTCTCATCTAAAACACCAGCGATCATGTGTCACCAAATACCTGGGCACCCTGTGGTCCCGTCTGCGTGACACCTAACATTAACCATCGTACCAGGAACACCTGTCCTTCGGCCAGTGAAATGTTCCCGGCACAATTTTATCCCAAAGTGTCATTACATTGTGGTTCAAAAGCAGCCATCAGGGTGGCCGTGTCAGGTCACCATGAACTCCCCATGAGAGGGTACCGAACACCGTTAGCATGAAAGACAGTAACGTGGGCTCAGGAAATGCACAGCTGGCTGTCCTCGGCCACCCCTCTCTTCAGATCCCACTCCGAACCGAGTCCCAGGAGGACCTCGCTCAGGTCTGCGCTCCTGAGTCCCTGGAAAATGATGTGCGTGGTCCCCCTCGTCGCCCTGAGTCCCCCTCTGCTTTCGCTTTGATCTTATTGAGCAAAACGTGGGGAGCCGAGCGCATGTGACAAGCGGCTCGATGGCCGTGCTTACTCGTGTGAGCCCATGAGCTCGCCCGAGGCGCTGCTCGTTACTTGGCCCCGTTGTAAATGCCGTAGACTACGCGGGTCTACTTAACGTCTTCAATCTCCAAGCTAACTATTGGCAGCACCCGAAGCACTGCCTCCCCTGGACCGTGGGGAAAAGCCAATCTCCATCGCATCACCCCAAAATGGCCACCTCCGGTGTCACTGGATAAAACGTGGGCGCTGTGCTAGGTTTCGCAGACGTCACCCCACTGCTCTGTGGTTCCCGTCTTCCCCGACAGTCAGTTCTGCCATTGCCACGAATGCAAGTGGCTATTTCCGAATCGTTCACGCAAGCAAATTCAGGCACCATCTAGACGTAAGGATCCCTGTGTGGTAACGTCACACCCAGCCCTTCCCTGTAGCTGGTACTGAGAAATGTTTAGGGCTTGTGAGGTCGGAATGAGAATTTGGGAAGCTCAAGTTTTCTTTTCTTTTATTTCTTTTCAATTTTCACCAAAAATTATCTCTCAGTGTCAGAATCTGCTTCCTGAGAGGAGTTTAGTTGGGGGCTCTTCCCTTGTGGTACAAACTCTAGAAATTTCTCTGCACTGAGTTCATGTATTTTATTTAGAAGAGCCCTCAGACAGTGCTGTGGTTTGGATTTCATGGAGTTAGAGTTACAAACTGTTGAGCGTCATGGTGGGTTGGTGGGGTGGGGTAAGCAGGGAAGTTTTGTTAAACATGTTTCTTCTTTCTCCTCAGCTCTTTCAAGAATCATAATGCTTCATTTTCCAAAACTTTTTCCGCACATCGTAGGCGAGACCAGTTGTCCAGAATCCCAGCATCCTCCTCGGTGCAGGGACAGAAGCACAAAGCCCACAGCCCCTCTGTGACCCCCATAATCCTGGTTCACCTGCCGCACACATGACATCTACGCCCCGAAACGCAACTGGGAAGCCCATGCAGCCGCCAGCAGAAGGAGCTGCTCTGGCCTGATGCTCACAGCGCCTGCATAGTTTGCTGCAAGACAGACCGCCCCCCAACCCCACTCTCCACGGACCCTGAGTTCCACCCCTGAGCAGTGGCCCGGAGCTGAGTGTTATCTTTAAGCAGGGCCCCAAGCTGCCACCTGGCTCTCTATCATGACCTGAGTACCTGGGAAGCTCCTTATTGGTCCCCAAGGCCAGTCCTTTGCTCCCACAGGACTCTATATCCAAAAGGACCGCCCCCCCCCCCACACACACACAGGTACACGCACATTGGCCGTGAGGCTGAGCAGTGAGCGAACGTTTCTCCAGGGCACAGTGTACCCAGAATGCAGTTTCCCTCATGATGGGTCATTCACACACCGGGAGGCACATATAAACAGACACATAGACGATCCTACCTGGGATGGTACGTTCACATGACATAAAATGACAGGTGACCCACACGTGGGAAGTATGGACAGAGTGGGGACCGGTGTTCGCCCTTAGAATTCCATATACTCATGGGACTCCTGACGGTGGGGCATGAACTACTCTTGTAGTCCCTGTCTTGTTAAATATTGCATATACGATGCACATTTACATAAGGCTGCCTTTGAATGACACTTTCAGACTGGCTGTATTAAACAGCAAACAGTACTTGAAGCCGTAATTTTTAATGAAGAACACAAGCCTATAAATATAATTGATTTGTTGCATTCTGAACATATGGGGTTGATTTTAAGGCATAGTATACAATAAAGATTATGTTATAAGAAGCATGTACATGTTTAAGATATACTTTACACGCTGATGAAATTTTTGCTATACAATACGGGCAAGTGGGAAAATCAGTTCCCACAAATGGAAACATCACCCATGAGTCTGGCCCATCACCCAAATGAAACATCAGGAAGGCCCTACGGACGAGCTCAGCGCTTCAGCCGAGGACCCCCCCCCACCCTCCCCCACCACCATTGGCCCTGTGTGCTCAGGCCCCTGCAGAGGACCTGGCTGGGCAGTGGGGTCACATTTGCATGGTTATTGCTGATTCATCCACACACTTGTGTTTGCAGACTGCTTGGTTCACGCAAAGCCCCCGTGATGGCTTAGAAAGATAGTGTATCGTCAGGCACGTCTGACTGCTGTTCAGAGCACGAGGTAACCATGCTCTCAAAGTTGAGGAAGCCACCCAAAGGCAGGGGCTCTCAGCCCATCCAAATCCCACATTCCCAGGTCACCCGGGTTCTGGACTATGTTCTCTCTCTGCAGTTTTAGCCCCACCGAGCTCCCATCAGTAAGGTAGAAGCAGGGAGAAACAGAAGAACACGGATTCTTCTGAAATTACAAACCAGACATGCAGAACTGGGAGGGAGCTGGACAGAGCCCAGAGAATGCCCCACCCCCCCAAAACCCAGGGGCTGCAGCAGGTACTCAGAGCAAGAAGCCAGGGCTCAGAGCAGCAGCACATGGAGAGTCCCTGTCACCTGCACCCTCTTTTCCTCTGGGATTCACAACAGAGTTTGCACTACAATCACTGAAGTACGAAAATGGTCCAACTGCACCACCTGCATTTAACCTCTGCCCTCCTGAAAACGCTCCACTTCCTTGGGCGATGAACTAATCCGGGCTGCCTCCCATCTTCAGGTGGTGGAATGTTTCCCCAGAGCCCACTTGGGCAGTAAGTCTTAGCATTAGGTTGAACCACATAAAACGTCCTAGATTTGGCCCTGTTTGACCCTAAACATTGGCAACTTACTATGGTTGAAACTGGGACGTATTTGAATGCCTGCCTTAGTAAGGGAATGTGCACGCTTTCAAATACTGGTCACCCCTTACGCGTAATCTTCTTTTGCAAAAATTAGCCACTTCCAAGCCAGTTGGTGACCCAGAGCTTGAACCACTGAGGGTGTTGTGATGAGATCATTGCTCCACACATGGTTTGCAAAAGGCAATGACAGTGAGGAGATTGGAAGTCAGTGAGTATCAGGAGACACGGGGCGTATAAAAACCAAGTCTCGAGTAAACTGGGTGAGAAGTACATTCCTTTTGATTGTTGTCTCTTGCTTTCTAATGTTCTCAGAAAATGTCTGTATCTTTCAGAGTCTCTCAAGGATTTTTAGATAAAAAGAGAGGTTTTATCTTTGCATGTCTATAAGCAGTGAAAAACTCCAGAGACCAAAACCTACAGGCAATTCAAATAAACTAAATCCGATCAAGGTAATATCAATGCCAGAATTAGAAGAAAACCCAGAGAGAATATCAATAACAACATTAAAACAGCAGGTTTCAACTGGAATCAATAGGCAGAATAAACAGAAAAAATTAAGTCACAAAGCGTTAGTAGATAAAAGCTCCCCACTCATTAAAATTCTGTTTGTCTTTGTGTCTTTTTATCAATGTACCTATATATCTGTGCAAGTGTATCAAAGTTTGTAATGTAAAAGAATGATGAATAATCTAATTAATTTCCGGTGTCATTTCACATATTTCTTTCAAGTCAGAACTGCAATATTAATAATGGTTTGCAGTTTAATAAAATATCTTTATGTCCTATTAACTCATATATCAGCTTGTTATAAAAGCCACTTTCTATCAAATAGCTAAACTTCAAAAGAGTTTTGCTTTGATCAGGGGAAAAAAAAAATCAGGCTCATCCCATTTGTACTGAGTAACCTCGCTCGGTTTTATAGACAGACCATGTCTGCAGCTGCCGCTCCGTCATGAAAAATATTCCAACGGGCAAAACATGAAAAGGACAGAAGATATGGAGGCAGCCAGTGAACTCGGGCAGGCTTGCTCTCCACTTCTGTCGGCCGGGGGGTGGACTCCCAGAACGCCTTGTTGGCAAGGAATCCCCGGGGGGATTGAACCCACCCAAGGCAGACAGGTGGTGGCGGTGTCAGGAATGCCACTGTCGATGAAATTCCAGCCACTGTCTTCTCTTCCTCCTGCAAGCCGTGAGTCCCACCCACTGACGCATGGGTGAGCTATTGCTTTGTTGGGTTGGCAAAGTCCTTTTAAATAATTGTCCTTCATGGTCGCAGATCGCACCGTAGAAGCAGCCCCCCGCCCACCCTTCCCCCTCAATCTCGGAGCTGCCCAGGGACCCAGGCAGGGCACCTTACTTAGTGAGATACGTGTCATGCTCGGATCACGAGGGGCCCTCGTGTTAACAGAACCCAAACCTCTTCCCACCCGTGAGTACAGTAGGGGTTCAGATGTGTTGAGGGGCTTTCCCAACTTCTCGGAGGAAAACAGAGGCCGAGCCTGGACCTGAGTGCGTCCTTGCTGGTCTGCGGCCCTGTGGGTTTTCTGCCCCACACAGCGTGACCCCCATCCTCAGGGAGAGGGGACAATGTCCCTCAAACTCCTGCATGTATCCAAGTGTGTGGCTGCTAATGTTGGGGCCGAACTCCCAACAATGGCTCACAGGTAACTGGACACAAGAGGCCGTTCAGGGCATTGGAGGAGCAGAGGGAGCATTTCACTGGAACCCGCTGGGTACGTCACACTCAGGTTGTAGAAGGCGAAAGGCTGAGACGTTCCCCTGGAGCCCAGCGCACTTAATTTTTCCTGTGCGTGTAAGTCCTGCCCCATCTCCAGCAGTGCCCTTAGCTCCACAATGCAACATGGAGATGCTACCCAGAGGGACAGCCACTGCGGTGTCCTGCCTTCACCCTACGGCCACAAGGGAGGGTACCCCCGCCTTTGCCTTGGCTCAGAGGCTGCAGGGGCATCAGTCTGCAGGCTGAGTTCCTTCCTCCCCACTTCTGGCCAGTGACTTTGTTAAGACCCCCTCTACTCCTTCTGCTGGGGACCATCTGGGGACCATCCCTGTGGTGTAGCTGCCGGGTGCCCTTCGACAATGTGACATTGTCTCCAAGGACAGAGCCCTGAAGAACCTCTGAGGAGCCTTGCCTGGTACCCACCTTGCCGTGAGGGCAGGATGTCATCCAGACCACGGGACCAGCCACTGAGGCCGACATGCAGGGGCCACAGGGGCCTGGCCTGACCCATGTCCTACACGCACCTAGGGACACACCACTGACACCCTCCCATACCAGGAACCCACCTGAGCTCCACTGAGGGGTCAGGCTGAAGGGCTTGTGGCCATGAGCAAGCATGTCATGCTTGAGCTTCTTGACCCACCGACCACCAAGGTCACAGGTGATGTCCTCAGGCCTGGCCAGGCTCCAAGAGAAACCTGCATTTCTCTGGAGGGAGGAGATACAGCCCAGGACTGGGGGTACAAACAGATGCAGAGCAGCTGCTCCTGGGCTGGGTGTCCTGCAGCATGCACACAAGATGGGGGTCAGCAGTAAGCTGGCTGGCCACCGAGGCTGCTGGGGCCTTGGAACCCCTGGGCAGGCCCCGACTGGGTCCACTGCTCTGCCACCCCGGAAGGTGGCCTCTTAGCTATCTCTCCTTGATGTCTTACTGGAGCAAGGATGAGGGTGGAGATGAGGAGGTGCTGGCACAGGCGAAGAAGTCACAAACACTCGCCCCATGTGACCCAGCATTCGGTCCCCTGCCCCAGAATCAGAAGCCCCAGGAGACGGGGACAGGGTCCCCTTCAGCTCGGCATCAGGCCCAGCTGAGTGCCTGGCACACTGTGGCCTCGGGGTGTGTCCATCACACAGCTGTGGGGTACAAGGAGCACATGCAGGGAGGTGACACAGGGACGAGGTGGCGAGCATCTTATCTGCCGATAACTGCCAATAAATATGCAAATGACAAATCTAGAAATGCTCTTCTTACTTCCCAATTCAATTCCAGTAACCCAGGGGGTAAATCTCTATAAATTATAGTGGAGTGTGACTTGTAAATAACAATTTTCTGACATCCCTAAAGCATTGCTGTATCTTCAGAGTTTATAAATTGTTGATGTAAATGAGTTTATATAACCATTTCCTAGTTAATAAAAATAACACTCAGAGCAGGATTGGGAATCCGGTGTACTTCCAAACTCACAGCCGTTCTGGATATCCAAGTAGCCATTGCAATTGGGTTGTGCCTGCACGCAGGGCACTGAGTGAGTGCGTCCGCTGGGAGGGGGCACCTGACGGATGCTGGCATCACCCCTGAGCGCCTGTGCTCTGCCTGTGCAGGGTGGCCTGGGGCAGAGCCGTGGCCCCGTTGTGCAAAGTCAGGGCTGACACGCCACATCACACACACGTGCACGCTGACACACGCGTGTGTGCCCTCTACGTCATGCTCCCCCTGCACAGACCGTCGGCGACCTCGCCCAGCAGTGCTCTAAGAATCTACACTGTGACCGGGGGATGAGGAAAGCAGATGACACCAGAGGAAGAGTGAGAAACCCTATAGAAACAACAAGAAGATTCTACCTAAATTCTTAAATTTTTAACATCATTTTTTAAAAGCCTAGTGAGTTAGGAGGAAGTTCTTTCAGTGCATGCACCTACGTACCCACATCAGTACCTGCATGCGCATACCTGTGTGCGTGTGTGACCAGTGTCTTGTCGTGTGTGTCTCTGTGCGTACAAACCCCACACCCATAGGAAACACCCCACATGATACAGAGCTGCAGCCAGGAACAGCCCAGCGTCACCGCTGCCCACCCAGTCAGGAACCCTTGGGGGCCCACCTGCACGGCCCTGTCGACAGTGTCTGTGTAGGTCACCCCCGCCGTTCATTCTCAAAAGTGTCCTGGTTATAGTAATAAATTATACACTCACCCAACTTAAGACATGAAATAAAACAAATTTGTAACATTGGAAAGAAATATGCCAAACATATTTATTTCTGATTTTAATGTAGTTTATTAAGAAAATTCAAGGAAGTCATATTTTAACATGTGTTAAAATATAATTTTTTTCTCTAGTCTAGCAGTAATCAGTCCACAATGGCCCCAATAATGATAAAGTGACAAAATACAGGAGAACGTTAAGAACTATGAAAGGAGATAAAGAATATGTAAGTAATTAGAGACGATTTTTCTGAGAGGCTTATTATAAAATGCCTAAACTAATCTATAAACTAGATTTTAGCCCTCTGTCCTACAAGAAACTAAATTTACTGAAAAATTGATTTTAAATTTCTAGAATAAAGGCAGAGAATACTTAAGACAGCTGTACATGGTTATTATACACCAGGCATGAAGACCTTCTGCACAGAGGGCAAGTCCTGAGATGGTCACAGTGACACGGACGCATCATTGTCCCATTTGGGGATGAGGATGCCGAGGTCACTCCTGAACTTACCTCGTGTGAACAGTACAATTGCTATGTCCCATTAGCCATAAGGGAGCTGAGGCACAGGGACCCCTGGGCCAGCCCACGGTCACTCAGCCACAAGTGGCAGAGGGAAGGGTTGTCCCCGGGGCTTGCCCAGTCTGTACACCTCCGGCGCTCTGCAGGCAGACAAACTGGGGGAGGCGTGACTGTGGGGGTCCTGGCCGGACCCGGCGTCTGTGCCTGTGAAGCCAAGGACCCAACATGGGGGAGCGTCCACCCTCAGCTTCCTCAGCGCCCTCACTGCCCACAGTTCAGACGCCGAGGTCACGGCTCCTCGTCTGAGGCTCTAGTGAGGAACCCACCTCTAAGCTGGGTCCCATCGCTGGCAGAGCTCCTGTGGCTGCCGACCGGAGTCCCCCTTTCCCTGCTGGCTGTCCCAGAGGCTACTCCCAGCTCCTCTCCCTGCGGCCCCTCCGATCCGGCAGCGGAATGTTCCTGTGACCAAATCCTTGGCCAGCAGAACCTCTGACCCCAGGCCTCGGGAGTAGCTGGAGGCAACTCGGACTTTAAAGGGCTCCGGGCATGAGGTCAGGCCCATCCCCATCCAGGAGGAAAATCCATCAGATTCCCAGTCCTGGGGTCCTCAGAGGGCAAACATCTGGGGGTGTGGTGGGAGGATTCCGGGACCATGGGAGAATTCTGCCTGCCACACAGAAAATTATTCCTAAATAAAGGCCACACAGTTATTAAATGCTGTCTTGGAAATGCCCATGTCAAAAAGAGACAGTGGAGTCAATCGTGGGGAGGTTTTCTGGGGGTGTCCCATCGGGACTCTGTGTCTGGAGGGGACACACGTGTTAAAAATACCTCCACGTCTAAACCTGCCGTCTCCGTGATGGTGGACAGCAGGCGGACCATGGACCCTGCCCCTGGATTGACCGGCTGACTCAGGGACGGCTCTGGAAACTGGCGGGGGGACCTGCCCAGAGGGGAGCCTGGCCCCCAATGCGGGAAAGGAGGCGGGGACCCCGGCCCCTGCACCAGCCCCTCCTCCTCCCGGATGACGTCATACGCCAACAGCGCCCCTCCGCCCGGCTGGGCCCAGCAGCATCGTCGAGGACAGGACCACGTCCCAGGGACCGAGACGGGGAGGGGGAGGGTCAGGGTCAGGGCGGGCCCGCACGCCCTGCCCCCCCCCCCGCCCCCCGCGCGCGCCCTGCCCCCCCCGCGGCCTCTGCAGTCGGTTTGCGAGCAGCTGTGAGTTTTCTGTGTGAAACCCCTGAGGTCCACGAGGCAGTACAGAGCGGTGGCCATTGCCCAGCAGAACAACTCTGCATCTGCATGTGCAGCGTATTAATTTAAAGAGAAACCAGTGCTGTCTCCCGTCATAGTAGATGCTATCAGTGGGCCATGTGCCACCCGCTAGGCCATCACTGTCACCCTTCTCTGGCCCACAGCGCCCATGGCAGTGTCCTCCGGAACCACTATTCTAGCTATGAGGTGACAGGCGGGGGAGCCCGGTCTCTCCCCCACACGCGGGGGTAGAGGGACTGTCCCCCGGAGCGCCGGCCGGCCCGCGATGCCCGGTGTCAGGGCCCTCAGGACGCAGGCGCATGCACTGCCTGCCCATGGCTGCCCGGGCCAGGCCCCGGGGACGGGCCTCCCGCAGCCTCGGCCGACCTGCCCCTGCTCTGCAAACCACGCCGTGGAAGCGGCCTGGGCTTCCTCCAAGCGGAATGACAGCGTCAGACTTACCGAGGAAGAGCCGCCCTGTGCAGCTGGCGCGCAGGCTCTGCGTGTCCTCTGACGGATGGACGCCGTGCGTGTCCCCACCACCCCCAGCCCAGGCGCCGTGGACCACGGCGGGCGGCCACGGCGGGCACCGACTGTCCCGGGGGGTGGGGACGCGGTCCGCCCGCGTGTTGGGCTCCACTGGGTCACCTCCACCCCAGTGTGGAGCTGCTTTCCAGACTGAGGCTTGCCTGCAGGACCCCGACACTGGCCGAGGGCCCCAACTCCGGACGGCAGGCGTCTACGTGGGCGCACAGTCTTGCAAAGCCGCGGGGATCACGTCAAGGGCCACCTGGCATCCCTTGTCGCCCGGTGTCCCTGGTGAACCCGAAGCGGGGCAGGATGGGAGCGACAGGCCTGCCCACAGGAGGGGCCCGTGCTTCCCGGAGGCCGCTTCCGGGTGACTGCAGCCCGCTTCCGGTGACCGCAGCGTGCCTGGGGCGGAAGGCGCGGGACCGCGGGAGTTCATCTGCTCAGTGACCTCCGGGGCGCTGGGGGCTACCCGAGCTGCCCCCAGGGCGCCCCTTCCACCCAGGGCACCGCAGGCCGAAGGCTGCGCCCTTGCGTCGTGTGCGTCCCCCTCCCCCCACGCTGCGGCGCGGCTTTCCTGCCAAGTCCCCCAGGCCTCACGCTTCCCCGGACCTCCAGGGATCAACGCGGACGCAGCGTGAGTCTCCGACGGTGACACGACAGCGTGTCACCGGGCGGCAGCGCGTCACGGGGCTGGCGAGCGGGGCCTGGGCCAGCCTGGCAGGTAACTCCCCCCTGACTTGGCAAGATAAATGGCCTGCGCCGTCGACGCGGCGTTTGCGTCCACAGCTGTTTGCATTTTACGTGGTGTCTGCGATTTTACCAACGGCGCGTAATTTTCACATCTTCCCAAATTGCGCCGTTTTGGTTGGACTTCTGCGTTCTGCCGCAGCTCAGAACAGTCTGGCGCTCTTAAAGGGGCAGTGTCTGAGCATGCAGAGCGACGGCTCTCCTGGAAGGAGTTCTGGAACTCATTTTGGGGTTCCCGCTTTGGTAGACGGGGCTGTGTGCGCCATCACTCACGCACAGCGTTTCCACGCGACTGGACGACAAATGGCCTTAATAAATCCCATTATTCTGAAGAACAATAAAGATAACAGGCTGGTGACGCTGGAGCCGGGGTAAACAGCATTTGCTATTTGGCCACGTGATTATTATGCCTGCTCCGCCCGGTTGCGGGGAGACCCTGCTGGGGACACGGGCGGCTGTGAGCCTGTGTCCAGGAGTTCACCAAGTGCAGAGCCAGCTACTGTCACAGGTAGACAAACACTCCGTCCATGGGAGCCCCAAAATCCTACCTCAAAGCAGCCCCCACTCCCTCCTCCGCAGTGGAATGGTCTGAAACGCTGGGCTACCGCGTCCCTTAGTGGATGCCCATGCCTGACAACCAGGAGTTGATCAAACTTGACCTAAAAGGGCAACGCAAAGGATACAGAAATGATTTACTAGGCTTTGGGGTTCCCACAGAGGTTTGGAAGAGCAGTTGGGTCACAATTTATTAACCATGCCCAGCCAAAAAGGAATGGGCGAGTTACACCAAACCCTGCCGTTGAAGCCCGTCGTCTGTGTTTATCTGGTTACCCGAGTAGAGTTGTGTTTCTGAAAACAACTGAGGAGGGGTTAGAGCGATGCCCGACTGGGACTCTGCTGCCCTCTCTGCCCTGGTCCCTGACGGCCAAACGGCAGGGGCCCCCGTGGTTAGGGTAGCAAAGCTGCAAAGTGGAACTCCAGGCTCCCAGCATCTGACGCCTGCAGCCCCTGCAGCTCTCTGAAGGCTGCTGTCCTGATGGTTCTGTTGAGTTTGCATTTCCTCCCGTCACTCACATGTCCAAAGCAGCACTGCCACCCCACCCCTGATCTGAACGGCTCCAGTTCACTCTTTCCCGGAGAAAGTCTCTCCCTTTGGCTCGTGCCAGCACTGGGGGACCCCACCACCCCCAGCCTGGGAACACATAGGCACCCGCTGGACTGTCACAGTGTCTCCTCCGCCTCAGACAAGAATGCGTAGCAGCCCAGACGAGGTAAAGAGGGGGGAACAGAACACTGCGGAAAAGGTTTGAGCACCCCACCTGAAATGGGGAGCACAGCTGGGACCCCGAGGCCCTGCAAATGAGCCACAGGGCATGCAGCCACTGCAGGCAGCCGTGGGGGGCAGTGCTGGCCTTCCCCATGCGGAAACCGGCTTTCCCAGAACTGCCGGGTCCCAGCCGGTCAGCTGTGACTGGTGGAAGGGGGCACTTCTGGGGTGCAGAAGCCTGCCTGTGGCCACTTCTACTTCCATGCTCCTGCTGCGTTACCGTGCCTCCCTGATGGAGCCGCAGTCAGGGGACAGTACGGTGGGGAGCGTCTCACTTACTCATTCACACAACTACTGAAACGGGTTGCATTCCCACCTCGCTATCTGCACTCCAAGGTCACGAAGGACAAGGTGCAATGTGTCCAAGATGGGCAGGGAAAATACTTATGACATCTGAGTCCCTCAGTGGTGGCCAGGGTACAGTCAGTCTGTATCCTCTGCATTAGGAATAGGCATTTTCTACCACACGTGCTCCTAGAATGTTCCTGTCTGCATTGCTTTAAGGTTAGATGAGAATTTGTTTAGGGGCAGGTTTGTCCTCCAGATTTGAAACGGAACTTGCCTCCACTTGTCTGGATTTTCCCTCAGGACACCATGCCCCAAAGGAAGAGAGTACCTGAGGAGGACAGCCAGGGGATGAGGGGGGACAGGGACTGCGAAAGCCCGATCACGGGTGCGTCTCACCTGCCGGAGTGGCAGCAGCGTGAGCGCCCAAGTCTGCCCCCCACACCCCGCTCACCTGCGTGTACGGTTCACATTCAGACTGAGACGCAGCAAATCCCACTTCACAATGGCTCTCAGAGCTGGAGCCTGTGAATTAAAGGCTCCATTGTTTGCAAGGATTATTGCCTTGCCTCCACCAGCTTCAAAGCAACGTGAATCTTCACTCACTTTTCTATTGATCCTTGTTGATCAGATTAACTTTGTTTTGGATTCCTATTGAAACAAAGGCAAACAGATACATTTTAAGCACTTTCATGTTCAGCTCTGTCTCAGTGTGGAATTCTCACTGTGCTTCTGCTTCCTTGTTACAAAGATTACTAGGCAGTCGGGGGAAAATCGGGGAATTACCATAAATTCTCTTCACTAAATACCAACACTTTCAGGCAAATTATCTCAATTGTAAAATACTTTGGCATACCAAGTAATTATATGCAATTAAAGCCCCACTGCTCCTCGACTTTCTCTTGTTAATTTATAATAGAATACCTGTACTCAGGAAAGCGAAAAGATTAGCAAGCACTAGAAATCAAAGGCATCTCTCAACGCCGCAGAAATAAAGCCAAGGCTTTATCCCACTCACTGGGCACTTCAGATTCAGATGAAATTATTTAGTGCTCTCCCACTCTTTAATGAGCTGTAACGAGTCTGGAGAGCATTTCCTTGAAGACAGAATGTTCTCAGGCCCTTTGTAAACACGTTGAGGAGGTTTCGCCCTGCCCGCTCCACTCTTACTGCGTGACTCAGATACCTGGGGCTGGGGCTAACGAGTTTCACTCTGGGTCACTCACTGCTTCTTACCTGCCTTCCCGTCCTCCACCGGCTGCTCCTTAATCGGCACTTAACCTTCCCCTGGAGAATCAACCCTGCCGCCAGCCGCCCTTCCCTGCCCCCCACCAGGCAGGGAGCCCAGAGCAGACCCCTAAGGTATTTGACCGTCTCCAGACCCCTCTTCTCCCCCACCGCCTCCTTAACAGTGAACCCCTTGGCAGGTGCAAAACCTCTCCCACTGGATAGAGCCCGGCCCTCAGACCCAAAGCCAGAGTTGTGTGTGACGTTAACTCAAGGGAGGTGAGAGGCTGATTGTCTCATGAACATTAGTGTAGAAATGACCAGACAAAGAGACACTGTTTTTAGGGAAATTTTAAGAACATAGTCACGCTTGCCACGATACAAGGAGTGACCAACAGTCCCAGTTCCCCCTGCATGGTTGGGGGGCACTCTTGGGACTTGAGACATTTGGTGTGAAAACTTGGAAAGTCCCAGGCAGACCGGAGGAGCTGGTCACCCGCACACATTGTGGCTCAGTTGTCCATGTGACCATGTGTGACAGACCTGAGGGGACATGTGGGGCTCCAACCATAACGCCTGTACCTAAGGGCAGTTGTCCCCAGACCCTGGCCCGACATCCTTTGCAAACAAGACCATGTGTGTCCAGTCCACAGTCGTATGCTGGTGCTCCAACTTGCGCGTGAACGGGCCATGTGTTGGAAGAGAATTTCCATGCACACGAGCCTGCGCCTCATAGCACTCTGTGAATAAGTTCTAAGTGTTCGTCTGGTGACCACTGCACTATATACTCCACTACCAAGTTTCACTGGCGACCCCTCAGACAATTCTCCAACAGGTGGCAGAGGAGAAACCAGCATGTTGGGTGGTCCTACCTGTTGAGAACGTTACCTCCATAAATATCCTTTCCCGCATTATGCAGGGCTTCTGGTGTGGCAGGAAGATGGGCCCATGTGGATGCATGTGCTGCAAGGTGGTTGGCCATGTCACGTGCGAGGTCTGGATGCACAAGGCCATGTTCGGTCCAGCTCAGGAAGTCAATTGTCATTCTTTATGCCAGCAGTGTCCAACCTGTGGGCTTCCCTGGGCCACACTGGAAGAATTGTCTTGAGCCACATATAAAATACACTCACACTAACGACAGCTGATATGAGCTAAATTAAAAAAAAAAAAAAGTCACAAAAGTATCTCATGTTTTAAGAATTTGTGTTGGGCCCCTGGGCCACACTGGAAGAATTGCCTTGAGCCACACATAAAATACACTCACACTAACAACAGCTGATATGAGCTAAATTTAAAAAAAAAGTATCTCATGTTTTAAGAATTTGTGTTGGACCACACGCAAAGCCATCCTGGGCTGCAGGTTGGATGTGCCTGCCTTACGCCATGGTCTCTATGTCTGATGGTCACCTTTCTCTACCATCCTGCTCCTCTGGGGAACGTGAGGGAGACTGCTGCCCCTGCCTGACCTGCTGGCCTGGCTTCAGGACTCTGAGGGACATTAACAGATACTGCACACTTAAAGAGCGGGAATGACGAATGCCTCCTCGATAGTTTTATAATGGCTGAGCAGAATATGAAATCAGATCGCCAACAGCTAACATGAGCATTTTCGCTTTGGAAAACCTGATGATGGTTTGTGCCTGAGAAATCCTTCACCTTAGGGTTTATTAACATCCTGAATTCTAAGCTGTGATGAAAAATAAAAACCGGAAAAGCTCAAACCGCCCGCCCATAACTCTGAACTCGACCCACTGAAGTTTGAGCAGCTTCATAACTCAGGAAGGGCAACAGTCAGCGATGACCATTCTGTGTCCCTCCCACTGCGGTCGGGACTAGTTACACAAGGCAGGCAAGTCTCAGAAAGAGTAAAGCATGCATAATAAGTGCATCGTGATACTACACAGCCGCTGTTCCCATTCCACTGCGTCTCAATGCCAAGGAAACGGGTCCTCCGGAACTGTGGCGTGATCTGAGTCCCGGGTCCCTTCCGAAACCGTATGCTGTCCCATTACGTGTCTGCCGTGCTAACACGGCTCGCGTTCTCGTTTAAAATAGAGATCTGAGCGTCTCCTAAAGGTGTCAGGATGCCGGGAGAACCTGAGCCCCTTCCCCAGACGGAGTTGCTACAGTGCTCTCCCAGGTAAGAGACGGGTTCTCCGCACTGCGGCTGCGCCAGTTTTCAGGCCCTTGCTTTACGGCAGCTGCTGTACTGCTGTCATCCACTGCAATGCGACTGCCGTATTTTGAGGAAACTCGCTTTACAGCCGCGGTCATCCTGTGGCCATTTACCGCAATGCGGCTGCGCTGGTTTTCCGAGGAAACTTGCTTTACGGCGGCTGCCGCACTACACCGCTGTAGTTCACGGCAATGCTGCTACGCTGTTTCCAAGGGAAATGGCTTTACAGCGGCTGCTGCAATGCTGCCATTTGTCGCAATGCAGCTGCGTTATTTCATAGGGAAATTGGTTTAGGGGAGCTGCCGCTGTGCTGCAAATCAGCGCAATTAGTTTCCTATGTTTTTGAGGAAACTTGCTTTAAAGCGGTGGTCGCCGTGGATATTTCAGTGGCTGACAAGCCGGTTAAACAGTGTTACCAGTGGTTGCCGGTGTCCTGTAAGACCCAGTGCTAATGTTCTTAATCCAGGCGGCCCTTCCCAGCCCACATCTGGCTGTGACTTGGGAACACTGCGGAGTAGAACTTCCTGTGAAGACGGAAACGTCCTGTGTCTGCACCACCCTCGCCACAACACAATGTAGTGTTACATGTAATTCCTCCGTCTCCTGAGCCTAGGAAATGTGCCTGGGGAAACCAAGCAACTACATGTAACACTGCATTGTGCTGTATTTACATTTAGATTTAATAGCACTCATGGCAGGTGGCTGCCGTGTTGGACAGCACAGTGTCCAAACTTGGAATAAGCTGTTGGAACAAAAGTAAAAGAAAAATGACACTTTGTATTTAAAGAAATGCCGACGGAACTCTTTTTTAACCTAAGATACATTCTCAATTATTTGTTTTGCTCTTTTGCCATTAAAATACTCAATGATAGAACCCTCACAAACTGGCATGTGTACATTGATCAAAAGTCTTTTATTTAATTGATTTTTTTCAAAAGCCTTTTAAAAAGAACTTTTTTTGTGTGCCAGGAATTTCATTTCTACAAATACCTAAAGAACTGAGGTCTCAGACAACGATTACACTCCAGATTATCAACAACATTGTTACTTAGAATTATTTTTAAAATAAAAAACCAACTCGATGCCCAACAGAGAAATGTTTAAATGGATAAAGTGTATCCAATAAGACAGCATATTTCTAAAAATACTAAATGACATTGAGAAATTTATATGACATAATTTCAATTGAAAAACTATATATAAAATATGATCTTTATTCATGTTTATACTGGGGGGGGTGCCAAAAAGTGTATACATATTTTAGAGATGTTATCTGTGTGTATCTGGATGCTGATGGTAACCACTTTGAGCACGTCTTGTAATTGCAGAAGTCAAACATGACTTGTATTTATCTTTTGTTATTGATATATATTGAGTATTACAATTTTAATACAAAATGTTTTCTTTCTTAAAATGTATATAAATTTTTTGGCACCCTCTGAATTTACTTAGAAAAAGACAGGAAATAAACAAAAATATTACCCAGGGCCATATCTGAGTGAGAGGATTATTTCTCTTTTATAATTTTCTATATTTTTGTCAATGTGCCTAAATAATTTTTAAGAAAAGAAAAAAAACAATGGCATTAATTCATTAAGTCCACCAATGTGTCATTCAGAAGATGACTATTTGAGATAGTAAATGGTACCCAGGGAGTCGAGCAGACAGCTCTGGGCACTCACTCTTTCAAGCCATTAGGGTACCACTTAAGTGCATTCTTATTTCAATAAATTAATTGATGATCGATTTAATGTGTGGGTCTCTTGTGGATATGCCGTCCTTCTCCCTGGCACGGACAGCTCTGCATTGTGTTCCATGGAAACTCTTTGGTTCCAAGAGAGAAATGGCCTAGACCCTGATACTGTGAAGCATTCATCTATTGAAATTGTAAAAGCCACCACATAAGCCAATGACAGGAGTTGGTGGAATCTGAGAAATAACCACCGACACCTTGTAGCAAGGCACACGTTTTGGGAGGTCTGGGAGGTGGAGAGCGAATCTGGCTCTGTGTAGACTGGTGTCCTTCCATCCCTGCCGGTCTGCTCGCTCCCACAGCTGGAAGTGAGCCCCATGATTGGGAGCCTCGCGCTCCCCAGAGTGCATAACTGAATTCTTTCCCTCCGGGAGAGCTGGGCAGTAACTTGGAGAGTGAATTTTATGCAAACTTGTGATGACTAACTTAGTGGATCATGTCAAATTGTAAACTTTATTTTATTTTTTATCAGCTGCTGGATAATTGAAGGGGAGGAGATGCCCAATTGACATCCGCCCCAGGCATCAGCCTGTCTTGCTAGAGCCTCGCCTCCTGAGACAGGTGTCAGGAAGGAGGGTGGCTTCGCGCCCGCCAAGGTGGTGGCCGGGTCCCTGTCAAACCCCCAGCTTCTCCTGCTGTCACATTGCACTTTACCTCCTGCTCCACCAGCCTCTCTTCCCAATACAAAGTAAACATCGCTCCAAATCAATAATTGATTAAAATAAACTTTAAAAAGAAGTGGTGACCCTCGCATCTCATGTAGAGTCTCGTTTTCACACCACCATGACCTGCTATGTCCAGAAAGCCAGCGAAGTCTAAATTATTGGCAAAATAAGGTTGAAATCACAGACTACACTTTCTCCCCCGTCTCACTGCTTTAGGAGGAAGGTGCCACTTTTTAAAATACATAAATGAACGATGACTCACCCAGCACATTCCGCCGACGGACGAAGGCTCCTGCTGTCAGTCAGAAACGAGCCCCTGGCGCCCCAGCCCAGAGGCGCCCCTGCTGTCACACGGTCCACACTCCAGCGAGCTCAGGCTGCTCATCCATATTTGGAAACAAATTTCATGTCAGAATTCATGAAACTGCATGATTGCAAAGTTCAGGTTGAAAAGCCAAACATCCAACATGTCTGCTGTACCCCCAGATTTAATATTCTGTAAGAATGGAAACTGGGTTTCATTGCACAGCCTGTATCTTAAGCTGGAAAAAATGTGTAAAATCCCACAGACCTGAAGAGTAATGAAGTTGGTCTGAAGAATATTCCCTTGGGAATTACTGTTTAAAAAAAAATATAACCTCAAAAATGCATGTCTTAACATCAAGAGGATAATTCCAGAAGAAAACAAGGATAGAAAATGGGTTGCATGGAGTGGACTCTGGTGTTTCGACATATTTTGTGGGGGCAGAGTGACCTCAGATGACAGCCCGGGGTTTGAACATGTGTGTTTTGGGGACTTTCACAGGCACATCCTCTTTTTACCAAACGTACTGACGATTTAAGGAGAAGTTGTAGGTAATTATTTATTTTTCAAGCAGGTTCACAATTGCATTGGTTTAACTATGAAGCTCCCAAATGTGTCGAAATGAATTCATTCACATTGCACGCCCTCACACGCACACGTAGTTTTTTTTCAAATTGAGACCTCTAACTCCCACGAGGGTCTCACCTGTGCGCAGAATCGGGGGGCCGCGGTGGGCGGGGCGGGGGACACGAGCTGGGAGAGCGTCCCTCGTCCCTCCCGTCGCAGCTGGTCGGGGTAGGCACTGCCCCGTCGTGCCGGACCCTTTGCACGCTCTCTCTCTGTTTTCTATCTGTTGTCACACCGTCTCCGTGTTCCCTCCGCAGAGTGAGGCCAAAGCGAAAGACTGAATCGTAATACGAGGACCATGGAGCGACTTCTCTGCTTCAACCGTGTCAGGAGCAGCTAACGTGCTCCAGGCGTCCGGGCAGGGCCAGCGGGCGAGCTCCCCGCCCCGGTGCGCGATGGGGCCGAAGGGGGCTGGCAGGCCCCGTGGTGCCGACGTCCAGCCCCGCCGCCCTCCCTGCCCGAGGCACACGGGCGTAGCAGTCAGGGGTGGCGGTTCCTGGCTGGTGACCGACAGCCCAGACCAGCGGGGACTTCTGGCACAGGCGTCCTTCTTGTTCGTATCGCGTGTCCATCCTGGAGGACACTGGCCCCTGCTCATGCTCCTAACCACAGTCCCCAGGCTGATGGGGGCTGCGCTTCTACAGGTGACTCGTGGGCCAGCCCTTAACACTGTTCTGGGGCGTTCCTCTGCTCACAGCTCTCTGTTCCAAGAGTCCCACCGCCAATCCAGCCTGACGTGAGCGGGGCAGAGCCACCGCCACGCTCCCAGAGGAGACACTGAGGGTGCGAGCAGATCCGGGCCCAGCGCAGGCAGCACTGCGCCCTGCCCCGGGACGCCGAGCTCACCGGACCCCCGCTCCCGCTGCCCCTCCGGGTCTGGGTGGCCGTTGACCCGGTTCTGGCATGGGGACATCTGGGACACCGTGTGTCGCATCCCAGCACCGAGCCTTCACTTCGCTGTTCCTGTGCTAATGGCCCCAGCGCAGCTCCCGCCTGCGCTCCGTCCCCGGGTGGGGCAGGGGGTGGGGGAGGGGAGGAGCCGCCGCTTGAGGTGGGTCATGTGCTGCCGAGGCTGGAGGAGAAGCTCTCATTCTCCTGCTGGAAACGGGGGGATGAAAGCAGAGGGACTGTTCTGTCCCCATGTGCCCAGACGTGGACAGACCCCGCCCGACAGCCAGACCACGCAAGGTGGCGGGCAGAGACGGGGTACAGGGGGGCTGCCAGCAGGACAGAGACAGGGGCAGGGGGGCTGCCAGCAGGACTCTTGGATCCCACAGAGCCCGTGCTGTGGAAGGTGACAGGACACCTCGCATTGGGACATGGCGCCCCGTGCCGAGCTCCATCGCAGTGCACGTGCCTTAGTCTAGACTCCTGTCCCCCCAGTGGGCTTGGACCCCGACTTTGGTCCTGCACGTGACTTCCTGGGGGCTGTCTGGGATGCCAGCCTCCTCCCATCCCCCGGATGAAGGCAGCTCTAGCAACTAGGAGCATAAGTAACTGCGGGAGACTTGGGGCGTCTGTGCTTGGCGACAGCCACTGAAGCAGCTTTAAAAGCCCCCGCGTCCCCGGTGTGCTCCATGAGGGCGGCGCTAATTAAGCAACATTGGAGTCTGGTGGTTTCACCCTCTCGAACTGATCACGTGCGATTCGGTCAGCGTGTGGCCGGTCTCAGAGCAGGGCCTTGCGGCCCTGCCACCGGGGCACTGGAGTCACGACACGCAAAGATGACAGCAAGCCGATGTTCAGCTCGGAAAGGGGAAGAGGCATTGTGGGGCTGACCGCCCACGAGACCGGGGGCGTGGAGGGGCAGAGGAGCCTCCCTCCAGGCCCTCCGTATGTCAGGCCGGCACCGAAGTGGCAGCCGGTGCCCAGGGCACGACCGAGTGAGCAAACTCCCAGACTCCCTCGGCCAAGAACCACACGCTGAGCCCCGTAGTGAGTTCAAAGGTGGACCCAAAAGATTCGTCCGCACATGACCCCCCAGGACCTGCAAATGTGACCTCCCTGGGATAAAGGCCCATGTGGCTGTTGTTAATTTAACCATTTCCATAAGAGATGATTCTGGATGATGCAGAGGGTCCCTGAGTCCAAGGACAGGTGTCTTATAGGAAACAGAGGAAGAGAGACACGGGAGAGGAGCCCATGTGAAGACAGAGGCAGCAGCTGGAGCGATGCAGCCACTGCCCGGGGACACAGGGGTCACCCGCCGCTGGCGGGGGCCCTGCCCGGCCTGCGACTCAGACTGCGGTCTCCAGGCTGGGAGAGGGTGAGTTCTGTGTTTTCAGCCTCGCAGTTTGTGGGAGCCACTCTGAGCAGGGATGCACTTGACTTGTTCTCTGGGTCCCTCTTCCTCTGATGGCGAGGGAGGTGTTTACAGGGGCAGGGGTCCCCGCCAGGCCCTTCCTGGGTCTCTGGCAGAGGCAGAGCCAGGGCCAGGCCCTGACCATTCACTGACTGTCCACCAGGGTTGCCCAGGGTGCTCGGGAAGGCCAGACCTCGCCCCCCACCCCCGGCCCCCCAGAACCAGCGGGATCCCAGCTTAGAATGCTCAAAGGGGTGCGGTGTCGGCGAACACCTTGCTGCAGCCTCTGGTTCGAGCCCGTGACCTTGACTCCACGGCCCAGCCCCACACCTGGCTCCAGGTCGTCGTCGCTCAACACGTACTTGTGCAACCCCAGTGTTTTTAATCTCTTACGTAACCGAGTGTGCTCTTGGCACCTTAAGCCCAAGTGCTCATTCATGAAGTCTTAGGTTTTCAAACACATGCAAGTCATTATAAAAAGTCATTCTTCACATCATTTTATGTGAATTCCAGAGCCCCTGGTTAGGTTTTTGGTGACCACCTGAACACAAGCTTTCCATTTGGGTTTCCAACGTGGTCAGGACATCCCGCCCTGGGGTCCTGCCACCCCGTGCACCAAATTCAAGGTTACAGATGCTGCTACTTTGGACACGGCCTGCGGTCACCTATTCCGAATGCTGAGCTAGAGCGTGGGGGGAACCCACACAGGAACCACGTTACCTTTGTGCTTTGCTCTTGTTGGGTGCATTCAGTGAACAGAAAATTAAAATATGAAGCATAATAATGATGTATCCTGAAAGAATTACAGAATATTCCACGAATCTCCAGTTCAGATGCAAGAGGGCAATAGGCCAACCACACAGAAACCTGAATTCAAACAGTAAATATCCCTCCCCTTCAGGGCTTACGCATTGCATGTGCTTCCCAGTAGGCCACATAGCCACACCCACGTTTGCTAAAGTTGGCTGCATTGATGTAACATTGCTGTACCCCAAAACCGACTCTAAGGGTGTGGCTGGCTCACGGAGGCATTTTGTTCCTGCCCACGCCTCCGCCACGTGGGCTGGTCACCCTGCCGGTGTGGGGCCGTGGGGCCGTGGTCGTCTGTCTGCAAACACACAGGCCGAGTGCTCTTTGAATGGCTTTGTTTATTTATCACCAAATCGCTCCCTTCACCAGCGGGTCCCCAAGTCGACCTGTGAGGGAAACGCCAGCACGCTCACCTGAGAACAAACACGAGGGAGGAGGGAATGATGACAGCTCCGAGCGCTCCTGACCAAGCAACGGCGGGGCAGCAGCTCACTGCAGAGGACGCATGGGCATCTGAGACGAGCCCTCGGCAAAGGTCTGGGAGGAATTGTGAAGTGTGCATTGCCCACTTGGAAACTGAATAATGACAATAATATAGAAACTTTGCTAAAATAATGTGCTAGCAAGTGACACAGGTAAGAAGCGACTTATGTGGTCTTTCCGTCTACACAGGCTTACAGGGCACCCCCTAAGTGGCAGGCACAGAGCCAGATGTCAGGGTGCAGACACTGGGACCTGGGGTCCCCTGCCACCCTCTGCGTCCAGGGTCCTGGGCACTGCCTCTGAACTCTCCGGCAAAGCACCCCCTGGTCAATGTCCACTGCCCCTCTGTGCTGGGCACAGCCCTCTCCCAACCTCCACCCTGCCTGATGCCACAGGCTTAGCCCTCCCTACTCACCCATCCTCAGGGGGCCCCGAGGGCACATCGGTCACTCTCCGCATCATCCCCTGCACCTCCCCCAGAGAAGCAGAAGTGCCCGTGGGCCAGCGCATCCCGGGCATCGCCAACTGCCCACTTCACACACTGCATGGCATGTTCCTCCGTGTTCAGCCCGAGCCCTCCGGAGTAGCCGAGAGACCAGTGCCACCACAGGCACCTTTGTCCTCAGATCCAACCCTCCCGCAAGCGTGCTTGGTCCCCTTCTTTCTTTTGGGGTGAGTGGCTGTCCAGAGGTGCCCCCTGTCCCCGGCACCCTTCATGCTTCTGCCTCCCCTGTCCTGCAGTGTGACAGGCACCATCTGGGGAGCAAACCCTAAGCAAAGGATGCCGCAGAAGGTCCCCTCTCACCAGGGCCTGTGGCTCCCACATGGGAGTCATTCCCGGGGACTCGGCCTCCTGCTCTCAGGCGGAGTCCCTGTCAGTCATGGAGGAGACGTGGACACAGCAGGCAGACGTGCCAGTACATCCGCCCCGGGGACCCCTCACCCGGGGACGCAAAGGCGTCTGGGCGTGTTGGCTCCTGCAGCCCCCCTGCACTAATAACTAATTAGAAACCGCTGACACGCCCCTTAATGGGGAGCTCATTACGTAAACAATCCTGAGCCACAGGATCCCTATATGCCAACGTGAAGAAATAGAGTCAGTAAGGGGAAAATGGGGTTTCAGGCCATCACGAGGGGTGGGGTCACTCGCGCAAACACACACGCGAAGCTCCGACACGCACGTACATGCGTGTGCGCGTGTCTCCCCGGGAGGGTGTGTGGGACCGTGTGCTGACGCGTGCCAGGGGCCGGGAGGCGAGAGCACGTGACCTGCCGAACCGGCCCTCCTGGAAATGGGATAGAGATGGGCCGGAGGGAGCGAGCGAGGGAGGGAGGGGCTTGGCGGGGCTGTGTTTACTGTATTAAATTGTTGATGATAAGGACATATGTACGTGTGACTCCCATCATCAAACCTTGAACCCCCACTAAGGTACAGAATAGCAGTGGAGTGCCGTGTGACTTTCTGGGCTATCTGCCCGAGGGCGTGGTGCCCTCCACCCTGAGACTCGTGACTGTCAGGGAGCCGGGGGCCAAGCTCCTTGGGCTGGGAAGGGGAGTGACAGCCGGGCCCCAGCGCCGTGTGGGCCGAGGTGCCAGGTGTCCCGGCGAGGACAGCACCTCGGGGGAACAAAGGGCTTACTGATGGGTCCGCAAGCTGGACGGAGCCCGTTACGCCTTGGCCGTGATCTGGGACCTGACCCTCTTGGCCACGGGGAAGCCTGGATAACGGCGGACTCGGTGAGCGTGCCCCGGTCAGGTTGGGATGGACACGGATCACGCCTGGAGCAGAGTGGAAGCAGCGTGCAGGCCGAAGGCGGGGAGATGGTTCAGGAAGCCGTGACGATCACCCCGTCTGGGGAAGACGCCTGTGGAAGTAAAGGCTGATAGGCAGGCTGACCATGTCACTTATTGTCCAACCTGGCACACTCTAGAAAACGAACCTGGCAGCCAGAGCGGCCCTGGGATGGCCCAGGCGCGCTGGGGGGCACGGATGGACCCTTCGCGGATGGGGGGTGAGGGGCACACAGGAACCGGACAGATGCCTGCGGAGCCGCCGCTGCCCTCGCTGGTCTCCACTGAGCAGCACCTCCTCAGAGCCGGCCCACGGCCCCGCACGCTGTGGGTGCTGCATGAACAAGCAGTGAAGGAACGGATGCTGGACACGACAGACGCGGAGAGGGACAGGGACGGAGGCGTCCGGCTGGCTGCCAGGTTGTGGGCCATGTCATGCACGATGGCGTGCTTTCTCGGCATCACAGAGGGGTGAGGAGGAGCGGATGTGTCTTCAGATTGTCAGGCGGAGGCCAGTCAGGTGCCATGAGACGTGGGTCTGAGGTGTAGAGAGACGGTGGGTCAAAGCCCAGGGGGTGGTGAGGTTTTCCCTTGACCCCTAGACTGAGAGGAGCGTCCCAGCACAACTCATGAGAGCTCTGAGCTCAGCAAGTAGGCCGACGGAGAGTTTCAGGGCCAAGGAGACTGAGAAGGAGCGCATAGAGAGATGGAAGGAGTTGTACAGGACGTGGTACCAGTGCAGGTGACTGTCAGAGCCTGGCATTCAGGCCAGCAGGGCAGTCCATTAGGGTTGAAGCATCAAACTATTTGTCTAGAGTTCTCGTTCATGAAATGTGCTTTTCAACCAACTAAGTCTCAATCACCTCTGTGCTGATTTAAAATTCAAATGTTGGACCCAGCCTCATGCATAATGAATCAGAAGAACTCTAGGCAAGGTCCATGAATGTTAACACACTTCCCAAGGGAGACCAAACTTTTAGAATTACAGGGTAATGTGTGGGTTTTCCAATGAGATTTTGAAGACCCAGGAATGGGAGATGGGCTTGGAAAATAGAAGAGAATTCTGGCCTGAGAATTGTGGGTTTGAAAGGGGTAATAAATGATCAATCCAGGCAAATGTCAACTCCGGCATTTCACGGAGAACATACTGTCTCTTCTAAAGAAGACACTGCATTGCTCTAAAGTAGACTTCCTAGAATGTGCTGCTCACGTCTCTTTGGCTCCAATGGATACAGCTTAACCAGGCAGGCTGGCATGTGATGTGCTGAGGACGTGGGACTCTTTTCTGTCAAGAGGGGACTGAGGATATTTTAGCAGGGGAATAAAATAAATGTAATTCTGATGGCAAGATGACTCGTGCACCAGAGAACAAAAGAATGGCAGAAGGAAGAAGGTGACAGTCCAGACACGCTGTCTGGGAGCTTGCGGGGGAGTGATGGGTCTAAATCCGAAAGGCCTTTTGGAGGTAGAACTGACAGGTCATAGGGCACGGATGTAGGCAGCCAACGAATTGTAGACGTGCAATTGCACTCCTGGGTGTACGGCAGTGGGGGTACAGGAGGAGGAAACATGTTTGGAGATGGACAGACAGATGTGGAAAAGGGGAGGAGTCAAGGACGACTCTTCCGGTCAGGGCATTTGATATGTATTTTAATAAGGCTTTCTGGGGACGCAGGGGGACACTGGGCTGGAGGGCGGGAGAGAGTCTTGGGGAAGGTGGCTTCCCTTCAGACAAGGCTTGCTGGATGATGGAAGAAAACAAGCCATTCAAGAGACCAGGAAGAAGTTACAGAGAGTCAACAGCAAGCAGACCCTTGAAATAACTACCTGTGACGGCTCTGCGGTGTTCAGCGGATCGCTGGGAGCAGTGGGGGCCCGCCTCCTGGGCGATGACAGACGTCTCCCGCCCAGACAGTCCGCTTTCCGCAAACGCCCCGCCTAGCAAAATCGCATCTCCTCTGATGAGACTCAATCTTCCAGGAGGGACGAGCACTAACCCCAGGGTTCCACTGGAGCTCCTTTTATTTAACTTCCTCCATAACCCGGTTACACGGCGCTGGAATTCACTTAGGTCCAAGCTGCCCAGAAATTGACTGCAGACTTGATGAGCCTTTAAACTGCCCAGCGGTCAGCAGACCTGCAGCCGTAGCGCATTTCCTTGTCCCTCTGTGCAAGCAAGGCCGACCTCCACCCCGGAGCAGGACGGGCTGCTCCCAGGTATTAATTGGCATTCAGCTTGCCGGGTGGCCCACGACCGTCGGTGGCGCACTCGGCCCATGCTACGTGTCCACGAGGAAATGGGGTGGACGTGTTGTTTCTTTGTTTCTTTCCTGGGATGTTGAACTTTCAGTCTGCCAGTGTCGGTCAGGAGTTTGGTGATAGGAATGCAGAAGGACTGTCACTCCACTTTTACAAGCACTGCGTGTGCCTTGCCTCCGGAAACTGTTAACTCCATCTTTGTGCCATGGCCCGAGCGGTGTGATTCCAAGGGAAGGCTTGCAAGTAAATTATTTTCATTCATATTAATAATGATCAATGACAATTGCCTTTGACAGCATTGTTTCCCCCTACATTTCTGCCATTGCAGACCGGTTTAATTTCACATGTTGTATATCACAAAGAAGCAACCAAATACGTCAACGGGCTGTCATGAGATCTGTGACTGTGGGTCCCGGACGTGCACAGACACCCACTGAGTCTGACCAGGGAAGGAAATTGTGTTCATGCGCCCCACCTCCCAGACGCGTGGACGTGTCTGCGTCATCACATAACTTGAAGATCATAGATGAGGAGCCCTGACAACCGTGTATGTCTGAAATTCCTCAAGTTCATAGTTAGGCTCATAACGCTCTGATCAAACAAAATCTTGTCTGGAAATTCAAGATGTAGAAGAAGGGAAGCAGAGCTATTCTGTCCCCGCAGGACAAGAGGGAGGGCCCCAGACACCCTGTCTCCACCACGTGGCCTCCTCTTAGCTGCCCTGGGTGCCTCTGAGCAGACCCGAGGGCAGCAGCGTGGCGGGAGGCTGACCAGCCTCCTCGTGGACCCACAGAAGCATGCATGCACCAGAAGGACAGAGAGGTCAGGGGGCAGGGGCCCAGGCTGGCCCTTAATGTCCAACCTATGGGGACATCAGTGGGTCTTTGGAGTCACCTTTGCTGAAATGTCCCCAGTCCTACAGCTCTGAGTGAAATCCTTGTCTTTGCAATCCACTGCCACGTCCAATCGTGTCCCGATCCCCTCAGATGCCTGCGCTATCCCCTTGTTGCCCAGAGACTAAAGCCCAAACTCGCCACATGTTTCTGAAATCCACTGTGGTCCAGCCCAGTGTCCCCTTGCGTCCTCGGTGATGGCTGTGCTGCTGCCTCCCTGACACGCTCACCGCTCCCCCAGACCTGCCACACCGACTCCGGACGACACCCTGGCCCAGGTGGCAGGTGGTGGTGCCCTTCCCTCGTCCACAGGAGGAATCGAGTCCTCCTGTGGGCCCTGAGGCCTGGGTCCTGGTGTCAGTGCAGGCCCAGTGTGAGTGTAACAGTGCAGTTACGCAGACCGAGGAAAGCTAATGGAGAATTTTTAACTGCGTGTTGTTAGGGGTTGAACTATGTCCCCCCACACCAAGATCCATTTGCCTAAGTCCCAGCGCCCACTGCCTCTGAATTGACCTGAGGTGGACACAGGATCCTGGCAGGTGTAACTAGTTAAGACGACACCATCCTGGCGTAGGGTGGGACCTAATCCAATATGACCGGTGTCCTCAGAAGAAGGGCAGCTGGGACACAGACAGGCATCAGAGGGATGCCACGTGAGGATGAGGACAGAGGTCAGGGCGACGAGTCCACAAGCCAAGGAACCCCAGGACCCTCCAGAAGACAGGCACGAGGCCTGGAGCCACTTCTCACGGCCTTAGGGGTCCCCAGCCCTGCCGCCCCTGGTCACACACTTGCAGCCTCCAGAACTGGGAAAAGATAGACTTCTGGGGTTTCAGGCCCTCAGCCGGACTTGCAGCCCAGCCCGCCTAGAGGGTGGATTCAGTACACGGTCTTGGCAGGTAGTTAACTGACAAGAAACCAAGATGGGACAGGGCCGCGGCGCCAACCGGGGAGCAGGAGGAGGGCAGGAGTGCTACCAAGACCCCACAGCTGCACCCCGACGTCGGGGCAGAGACGCTGCTGGCTGCCCTGGCTCCGTGACTGCTGGGGACCCCAAAACCCAGACTCAGCCGATGTGCCCGGCTGGCTAGGGAGCCCCAGGAGCGCTTGGGGACAGTGAGGGAAGGCAGCCCCCTCCATCCCCCCTGAGGTCCCCCTGGCAGCCCTTCTGGTGACGCGGACATGGAGTTTGCGGGACCCCGCTTCGCGCAGTAGAAGGTAGAGGCGGGGGCTGTGCAGACCCTCACGCCCTCCTTGCTGCCTGGCAGGACAGTTAGATGTTTGCATGTGCTCAGCTCACGGTCACATGTACCACAGACACTTCTCTCAGATATTTGGACACCTGTCTAGTTCACCTTAGCCCCCCACAGCACAAGACACCGTGCATCTTATCGGGGCCCTCTCCCAAGGTGTGCTCCGGCAAGGAATGAACAGGAAGGGAGGGAACAAGGAACCAGGGCTGCTGCCAGCTGTGTGCCAGCGCCTGCTGCTGTGACAGTCAGCAGGCCCTGGGGGGAGGGGACGGGAGGGGCAGGGGGCCGGGTTTGGGAGGAGGGTGAGGAGGACGACAGATCAACAAGTCTGTGTGCCCCGGGCCCAGCGGGCAGACGCTGGACTGGGTGCCAAGGTTCTAATCCTGGATTTATTACACACTTGCTAAGTGACCTCAGACAAACCACTTAACTCAACCCCAGAGATAATGTCACACCGTCTTCAGCCTGTAAAACGATCGCTGATGCTGTCCCACCGCCCCACCGCCATCACGATAATGCATTTGCTGGCAGTAGGCACAGCCACTGGTGAAAGACAGGGTCCGACTCCAATTTTCGGTTTCTATGGCAACTGTCCCCTGGCCTGAGGTACATATACTGCACCTTGACCTGCAAGCCAGGCGAATTCGCATTGGGTGCTGCACCCCTGTAGGCTCCCTCCTCTGTGAAGGCCATTTCTTGTGATGGCTGACGTCATCCATCACAGGGGACAAAGCCAGCCCCCTGGGTGGGGCTCTGAAACTTGGGCTAGGAAAGGGTGCCCAGAGGAATACGGGGGCTACAGAAGGGCAGGGGTGCCCAGGTCGGCCGCCTTTTTGGTCACGGGTGGAAGCCAGGAGCCTGAGGTCCCTGTCTGTGGTGTCTCTCTTTTTTTCTTTTGCTTTTTGGTATGTGGGTAGCTCCCTGACTGGGAATCGAACCCCGGCCGCAGCGTTGACAGCGCCAGCGCCGAAGCCTTAAGCCACTACACCACCAGGGAACTCCCTGTGGTGTCTCTTGCATGAGGACAGGAGGAGGATGGGGGTGGTGGAGCCAGCCAGGAACCCTCAGACAGCCAGCCTTGTGTGAGAAGTTCCAGGTGACTTCTGAATAAAGGGACCAGGCACCCGGGGGTGTAGGGATTAGTTACGTTTCCGCCCTTAGACCCGAGTCCACCCCCAACTTGGGTGTTTTTCTGTAAGAATGGTCCTGTGAGTACTGGGGGACCCTAAGCACCATCAGAGCTTCTCAGAATCTTTCCCCAAAGGCCCTGTGGGTGTGTCCTCTGTCAGGCATCTCTGTCCAGCTGCTGTCCCTTAAGCGAGCACATTTCAGCTTATCATCCGGTGACTTCTGGTGCCCATGGCTGGGAAGGCCGCACGCACTGAACCATGTACCCAGGTGCCGTGTGGGCAGTATTCGGTTTTAGAAGGTATTTCTAGGAGGCGGGCTTTATCTTTAACCCCACAGGTGATCGAGGGCTTGCAGGAAGTCATGGAGGCTAAAATACTGGGTGGTCAAAATTGCAAACGCTTTGGGAAGAGTCCAACATAAATCCGCCGTTTGGCGTCTTCCCCTGCCCCACCCCGCACATAGCACTGCCTCCGAGGGGCTCCCCGGTGAGGCGAGCGTCCCTGCGTTTGCTCAGATCCAGGAGCTGCTATCGGTCCCAAGCTGGAACTTCATGTCCTTTCTGGTCCTACTGTCACTTGTTATTCCCAAGATTATGTGACGTAAATTCACAAACTAGGGTAGAACGTGGATGCACATAGACCTGGTGCTTTGGAAGGAAGATCCTGTGGTAACTGTAATAGAATGTGATTCGGTTTATATTATAATTTAATGATGATCCGTATTGTAATCGAACCCCTGCTGGCTGTTAGAGCATCCGTTCTGAAATGCACGGCTATGGTAAAATTCAGGGACTCGAAAAAGAATCCGAAAAACTTCGTAATTCCTATCACTGTTGTCTTTTTCTTTCACACTCATTCCTACTTAGTTGAAAATCACATCACCAATAGTGAATATTGATGGGACAATGGCGACCAAACCTGCAATTAAAGTAAATTATTTGATTAATGAATTATTAATGAAAACAATAGTGGAATGCAACCGAGTGGATCTGAGGTGTCATTCCCTGGCCTCCCTGCAGGGGAGGGCGACACAGTCTGGCCTTCGCCCCCATACGTGCATCTCTCTGATGACATCCCATGGCCCAGGGGTAGCAGATTCTGTCCGCCACTGGAGATAGAGCAGGAAGAGAAGCCATGTCCTTCCTCACGTAAATCCTGGTGGGTTTACAGCAGGCTGCCCTGCCCCCTTCACAAGCCCGGTTACGAAGCTCGCCTCAGCTGCATTGATCATTAGCGCTGTCCCGACAGTCAAGTTCACAGCCTCTCAGAGAGGATGGGATGGCCTGGAATGGTCTGCTCTTAGTTTTGGGAAACAAGAGGAAAGAAAAATTTTCTTCAGTTTAAAACTTAAGGGTGAAGGTCAAAGTCTGGGCTGTGGTAGCCTCCATTCCCCTGAGTTTTCTTCCCAGGACCATCTTCTTGCTGGTGTGGGGGCCTCAGGGACCCAGAGGAGCTGGGCTAGAATTTCCCAGAAGGATGTATCACTTCATTGCAAAGACTGATCATAAAGTAAGTCCTCAAATAGACAGCTGTCATCTCACACTAGAAAAAGGATGCTACTGAAAGCAAAATGAAATGAGTTTAAAAATAACCTACACATATGACAAAAAATGAGAAGTTATTAATTTCCAAAGAGACATGCACATAACAGAAGAGATGCTCTGTGTGGTCAGAATGGTCCTGTCACCCTCTCTGCATCCTTCGGATGGTCAGCGCGTTTGTTTGAGTAGGTCAGGAGCAGTGATACACTCAAAGAGTTAAAATATAAACCCGAACACATGCCTACTTTTAAACTCTTCTGTCCTTATAACATGAGTTCTTATCAGAGGTCTGCACTGCACTTGGCAAACAAGACATTCTACCTTTTAAACAAATAATTCATTAGGTAATTAAATTCAAGTGAGATTACTCTAATTAAATATACACTGCTGTTGAATCATAATTTCTATGTGGTCTAGTTAAAGATGAACCATCTCTTATTCCTGACAGAAAAAGGCAGCTTTCAAAGAATTCCCTGATGACTGGAAGGGGAGATTTAAATGCACTCCACAGAGGTCGTTTCAAGAAGGAGGAGACGCCAACACAACATGCTGGGGGAGGGGCGATCCTCATGTCTGGAGATTCCAGAAGTTCCCAGGCTGGGCTGTTGGCTGTGGGTTCTACTGAAAAGATCTGAGGAACCCGTCAGGCAGGGAGGCACTCACAGTGACCTTCCCCAGGCACACAGCTCTGTGCAGGCAAGCTCCACACAGGGTCAGCCCTGGCCCACTAGGCTCCCAGCCCAAGGAGGCCAGCACTGATCCCGGGACCACAGGGCTTGAGCAAAATAAAGTCACTTGTCCCCTGTGCGTGCAGCTCGGCTCCATGTGATGGCATCAGGAGCCACAGCCGCAAGGACGCTCTGGGGGGGGGGGGGTTCGGAGTCCCCCCTGGCTTTGATCTGCGCAGCCCGGCTGCCGAGAGCTGACAGGCGGCTGCATGGCAGCCCCGCGTGCGTTTGTCAGACACGCGTTTCCTGGTGTTGAGGAGCAGGCGGTACACCTGTACTGCCAGCATTTACATCGCCTTGCTCCGGGATGGCATTGATTTGGGACGGGTGGAATACAAACACAAACTAATTAAACACTGCATAATAGGGCCCTACAGGAACACGGCAGAAAAACAAATAAACACAAGTGCAGCTGGCTCCGCGATCACACCGCTGCCCCCAAGCAACTGTCTGGTGACATCAAATTATAAACCCCTGAAAACCCTCACACCGTCGCTGTTGATCATCTTGGAGGCACAATGGAAATGATCTGGTTAATTAAGGGAAGGTTTATGAACGATTTACGCGTGTGCACACGCATGGAATTCACTTCCTCCAACACTCGGGGACCGCGACACCACGGGACGCCAGGCCAGGCCACTTTGGTCCATTCCTTTACCCTGCGACGGTGGGAAACGCCAGCCACTTCGGGAGGCTCCAGGCCCCAGGGAGCACTTGGCCCGCGCGCCGCCGTCAGGGGAGCCAAGTCGCAGCTCCATCCAGGCACTGCCCTGAGCGTCTGACCTTCCGCGTCCCTTGCTTCAGGGCCTTTTTCTTCCCGGGTTTTCCTGGAGTTCTGGGCTGGCCCCACTTGGTGGACTGGGGTCTGCGGGGTCCCGGCCGTCCTGTGCGCTCGCGTTCACAGCGCCCACTGGGTGCTACCTTGGGCAGGAGGCAGCGCGGACTCCCGCAGCTCCCGCCTGGGCCCTGGCTCGGTGGCGGGCGACCGCTGGCCTCGCGCACCCAGGGCTCGGGGCCGAGTGGGCTGCGGGATCGTCACAGCCAGCGCCACCGGGTCCCTCGTCTGGCATCCATGGGTTACCAGTTGCAGCTCTGCGCTTCCGGGGCGGGGGGTGGGCTGGCTGGGCCTGTTTGACCCTGGCCTCGCTGTACGGGGCCCGGTGGCTTCGTGGGTCCTGCCGGAGAAAGGTGCAAAGTCCTAATGAGTATTTAACAAGATGCATAAATCAGGGCGTTCGCGTCGGAGCAGAGAGGGGCTGGGTCAGGGGCGCAGCCCCGCCACCGAGCTGTCGCCTGGCGCTGCAACCCCGACATCGCCATCTGCACTGCAAAGAATGGCTCTGCCTGCCACATCCCCGAGCGGGGTCTTCGTGGTCGACCCACCCATGGCGCCACAGGCATTTCCCCGCGGTGGCTCCAGGGAGTGGGTGGTCCCCCCTGAGCATCTTCTCCACCTTCAGACCTAGGTCAGCGGAGCTTCGAAACGGTGGAGCATGATTTCGGAAGGAATGCAATTGTAAACGAGGATGCTGTTTGGTTTGGTTCGTTCCCATCTCATCCCTGTGCAAACATACGAGGGGGGCCGAGACACTGATCTGAGGGGCTGGGGACAGAAAAGGGTGTTTGATTTTTCGGATCTGTGATACCAAGTTGTCCAATTCAGAAAACTACCCCCATGTGACTGCAAGTAAACTTCCTGTCAGGCCTTAAAACCTGTTTAAAAGTCCACTTGGCCCAAATGTGCCCAGTTCAGCAAACCTCCCTCACCCCCACCCCACTCCCCAGGGCCTAGAGGCCCTTCTCCTCTCTCCATCAGCCGCAGTCCCCAGCCCCCCTCCCAGCCACGGCCCCACACGTGAGACCCGCACACACACGGGTGTCCCCCCGAGACCCACGTCCTAGCCTGAGCGCGCCGGGAGTCCGGGCTTTCCAGCTAGAACGTCCCTGTCAACTGCCACTGTGGAGCTCCGCGGGGCCGCGCTGCCGTGGGTGCGCGAGTGGAGGTGTCTCCTGAGCAGCGGGGCTCGGAGCCCGGAGCCCAGACGCCAGCCAGGCGGAGCTCCGATCCGGCCGCGCAGCGACCCCTAGGTCTCGGTTTGCACTGCTCCGCGGCCCTGCCTCCGGCTTCGCGACCAGGGAGCGGCGACCGGGAGGGGGCCGCTGGGGCCAGGAGCAGCCTGGAAACCCGTGGTCGGGCCTGTCTGAGCCGCCCCGCTGCCCGGCGGGGACTGTGGCTGAGGGCCTGGGAAGCGGGCCCCTCTCGGCTCGTCCATCCACATCTCCAGCGCTGGAGGTCGTCGGTTTTCGACGGCAGGCCGGTCGCTGGAGCCCCGCTGCTCGTCCCCTTCCCGTGCCCGAGGGCCGCGCTCTGCCCGACTCCTCCTTCCGATTGGTCCCGCCCCTCCTGCCCGCAGAGGGGCGGTCCCGAACCCCGGAAGGGCTGAGCTGGTGAGCTGGACCCGCGTTAGAGGATATTCAAGTCGGGCCCACGTCCGCTTCGCCTGATTTAACCAGCTGACGTTAAAAATGAGTAGCGGGCTGGCGGGAGGATGCTGTCCTTGCAGTCCCGCGTCTCCGAAGTTCTAACCCTCCTCATCCCCTCGCCCTCTCCAACGAGATGCCTCGGAGGCAGTTTTTAAAGTTGATGCCTAGGTCTCTTTGTGCCAGGTTTTGGGTAAAGGGTCAAGGAGGCAGAAGGGAAGAGGTGAGCTAAGTGGCCCAGGGTCTGCTAGGATGCCAGCCCCTGGCCCTGGGCAGAGAATGGCCACGGTCCTTCCTCATGACTCCCTTGGGGCAAGCCCTTTCTTGTTCTAATTCCTCCAGAACAGGCTCATCCTCAGGCTCGGTATCCAGGTGGGATTTTCCCACTCACCTACTTGGTGTCTTCAGAAACCTGGCACCATTTCCTGTCCTGCATGCAGGTAATTCAGGGCATGGCCGGGCGGCATTGCTGGGCTTGTTGAGGGTCACTACGAAGCCTGCCGTCCCTATACCTCTGCCCCTGGGCTCTGATGGCTACAGTGGGACAGCAGTCAAGGTGGGCCGCTGCTGGTGGGGACTGGGAAGGAGGTGAGCAAGCCTTGTGGCTGGATCCTGACACTGACTTATAGTCCACCTCACTCTCCTGGTCACACAAGAGGGCTTATCTCACCTGTGTTTACCTGTCACCCTGAAATGTGACACTGGAGTTTGCTAAACAAGACAGTGGTGGATCTGGCCCTTCCGTTTGTTTTGGATGTAGGGGAGAAGGGGGGTGCCTGGCGGTGGGCTGGGGAGGAGGAGGAAGCTGTGGTTAGGGAGTTCCCAGAGCAGGAGTGCCACCCCCTGACACCCCCTCCAGCAGGAAAGGAGCCCAGGTTGTTGCAGGGGGTTCTGAGAGGGGGGTGGGGTGCATGACAGCATGAACAGGAAGAAAACCTGACTCTGAGCAGAGCACTAACAGTCCCACTATGGAGCTGGTGTTTAGTAATGACTATTAGGGTGTTATTATTGCTAATTACAGGCAGTGGCTCTGTGTCTGTCCGTAGGCCCGCGAATGGGGAAAGGGGAGCCATCCTGACGCTGCAGGAGTCCCTGGGCCTCCATGATCCCTGCAACTGGAAGCAGATCTCTGGGATAGGGGCCTGGTTGGTGTCCAGGGGCCTGGTGGTTCAGGTCTCCAGCAGCAGGGCATGCTGGGGACTGGGTCTAGGGATCAGCTTCAATTCCGCGGACCGGAACCAGCCCAAACTTAGGCAGACACCAGAGTCCGTGGATGAAATTACTGTGAGGTCCAGTGTGCCCAACGTGGCAGCAGGCAGTGCCGCTGAGGTCTGGCTGTCCCGTGGGAGACTACCTGAAAGTGGCTCCAGCAGCCCCCTCGGGTAACCTGGGCGTGCTCTCCACCTGGGCCACCAGGACCAAGCCAGCGAGCGCAGCTCAGGGGCGGCCTGTCCCACCTGTTCCGGCACAGTTAGCTTTGAAGGACCGTGCTGGGCATCTGCGCCCTAGCACAGCCAGGCCCCCAGCGACCCTGAGCCATCAGAGCGTGCGCTGCCCCCGGCCGCGTCTGCTAGCTCTTTCTCCCGGGCGGAGGATGGAGGGAGGAGAAGAGGGACTTCTCGTCCCTGGCCTGGTCGCCGCGCCTCCTCCGGCCGGCGCGCCCCACTCAAGTTTACTTCCTGCAACTGCAAATCCAGTGGACAAACGAGGGGCGCTCAGGCCACGCAGGCTTCTCCCACCTCCTCGGTGGGCGGCGGGGTCTTAGCCTCCCGCTGCTTCGGTGCTGTCTCCGTGATGAGGAAGTCGCCCACCCCCAAGAGCCCGCCACTGTAGACACCATCGCTCTCCCAGCAAGTGGCTTCCCAGCTAGGATTCCCTTTCTCAAAGTTTCCACAATAGAGAAAGCCTGCGGAGCTCGGCCTCTTCCCGCTTCTCCAAAGGCAGCAAGGCCCCAAGGTCCAATGACTTGGTGATGCCTACTGGGTGCCCCAGGACCGCCGCCCCGCGCCTGGTGTCCAGCCACGCCGGTTTAGTGGCGCACCGCGGACACCTGGGTGCATGTCTGCCAAAGGTGCTCAGGGAAGCGGAGGCAGTGCCGACCTGGGAGGAGAGGCCGCTCCCAATCGGCCGTCACCGCGCCCCCGCCAGCGCCTTTCCCGCCGCCCCGCCAATCCCGCGCCCACCGCAGGCGGAGGTGGCCCGGCCAGCGCGGGGCACCACGTGCTCGCCGGGAGGGGCGGGAGCGACGGGCGAGGGCGGGCGCGAGGCAGAGAGGGGGCGGGGCCAGCGCTCAAGGGGATGCCAATCAAAGCATCAACTTCAAATTGTGTCTGAAAGCCCCGCCGCCGAGCGGACGGCGGCCGCCGCAGTCGGCGTGGGATCGCGGATCCGGGCGCAGCGAGCACAGGGCCGAGGAGCAGCCCCCGGCCCCCGCGTCCGGGCCGGCCCGAGCGCCCGGCCCGCCTGCCCCCCCACCCGCCCTTCACTACTCGCCCGGCGCCGCCGCCGCCGAGTCCGCGGACATGTCCTTCCCGCAGCTGGGATACCCGCAGTACCTGAGCGCCGCGGGGCCCGGCGCCTACGGCGGGGAGCGCCCGGGGGTGCTGGCCGCGGCGGCTGCGGCCGCCGCCTCGTCGGGCCGGCCGGGGGCGGCGGAGCTGGGCGCGGGCGCGGCCGCCGTCACCTCGGTGCTGGGCATGTACGCGGCGGCCGGGCCGTACGCGGGCGCGCCCGGCTACAGCGCCTTCCTGCCCTACGCCGCCGACCTCAGCCTCTTCTCGCAGATGGTGAGTGCGCCCGGCCCCGCGCGCTCCTCGCCCGGGCGGCGTGTCCCCGCTGGCCCCGGCGCTCCGGGCAGGGGGGCTCGGGCGGGCGGGCGGGCGCGCGGGAAGGAGCGCGGCGGGCGGGCGGGCGCGGAGCGCGCGGGGCTACCGGGGCGCGGAGCGCGAGCGGCCCTGCTCGCCGTCCCAGGGCGGCGGGGGGCCTGGGCAGCGCGTAGAGGCTGGCGGGCGACGGCCCCGCCATCGCGGCCGGGGAGGCGGTGTCGGCGGGAGTCAGGAGGCCGCAGGCGCAGGCCCGGGGCGTGCGGCCCGCTCCTGCAGCACCCCGCGCCGGCCCGCCGGCCCGCTCGCACGGCCTCCGCAGCTTTCGGTCGCGCGGGGGAGGCGGTTTGTCCCCCAGGGGCAGAACTCACACAGTCGTTTCCGAGTTTAAAGCCTGGTAGAGGCGGTCAGAACCCACGAAACAATGGCGATTGGACGGGCCGGAGGCGTCTCTGAACGGCGTGTGTGCAAACTGGAGATTTAGGGGGAAAAATCAAGTTGAAATATTTTTTTGGCGTCTCAAATGGTGTTTGCTTTGACTTTCGCAAGTTGCCAAAGTTTTCATTTCATTTGCACCCAAAGAAAAGCACTTTTCTTCCTGCGTTACATAATGGAGGATTAAAGAAAACAGTGTCCCCAGGCTTAAAATAAATGGTGTCTTCTTAGTTTCTTGTCCCAGTGGGTGTCAGAGCTGGGGGAGGGGGCTCCGTGGGGCACGGGCCAGTCTGTCGGGTCACACGATCCCGCTTCCCTTGGTCTGAGGCAAGGTCCGGCTCCAACTTCGGGGTGCTGGTGACTTGCGCATGGGGCGCGGGGGCCCGGGAGCCTGCCCCCTCTTGCTCTACTGGGGGGCAGGGTAACGTACTTTGCAGGCACCCCCCCCAAGGCCTCCCCACTCCCCGAAAAGGAGACAGGAAATAAAAACCTGCAGGCCATGCGGGAGCAAAGCGGCCGGTGAGATTTCCTGTAACTTTTTCTTGTAGTTTTGGAAGGAAAGCCTGTCTCTCTGCGGAGCGCCCCAGCAGCCTTTCGGACCGCTTGCTATCGGGAAAGACCAGGTCCCATTTTGTCCCTGCGGCGTTGCCGCCGCCGAGCAAGCGGTGAGCGATTTACAAGGTGGCCTTCCAGAAACAATGCCCCTGGAAAGGAGGCCGCGGTGCCGTCTTCACAGTCACGACTGAAAGAATTTAGAAAAGTGGAACATGCGTTTGGCAAAAATGAGACAAAAACGAAATCTGGCCAAGGCAACCTTTTCTGTCTGGCATTGACCACCGCACAGATTACTCACGGAAATCTGCGCTTTACAACTTTCTCAGAGTCTGGAAGCCCCTTCTGCTCACTGAGCAACTGGACCATTGTATGCGGGGGGATCGTGATTTTTTTAAAAAGCAGAGATGTTGCATGCAGATGTGTGCCTGTGGGGACCCCCGTGAGCGTTTGTGGGGAGGGAGGGCATGCCGTGGTGGGGACCCGCTCCCACCGCTGTGGGGTTAGAAGCCAGAGGCTTTTTCACTAAGGGGGAACTCTAGACAAGTCCCCCTCAGGGAGTGTGTGCTTCCTCGTGGGTCCGGCCGGGGCCTAAACCCAAACTCGGATGCTGGGTCTGGCTTTTCCACGCTTTTCGGGCCGGGCGTTTGGAAGTGAAAAGGTAAATTTGTGAGGGAGTGTCGGTCTGGGCAATTTATGGTAATAATGAGGGCTAATGAGGTTGTTGGAAAGATAAAATGTTATTTACCAAAAAACCCGATGGGATCCTTTGACTCGCCGTGTTTTACTACCGATGATAAAAAGAATATTGATTGCAAATAAATCAGGGCCTCTGAATGCCTTCACACAGTTTTTGCCGCTCGCTGCAGATCAAAGTCAAACTTGAGAGATAAAGTAAAAGAGGCCCGGAGAACCAGTTCGCTCCTCGCTCGGCGCGTTAATATTTCACCGGATAAGCCCTCCTTTTGTGTTTAGAAAAACAAACGGTGTTTTTCTTATTGTTGTCCCTGATGGCTGGGATTAAATTTTTAAATTACCTGTCACCACTACAGCCCTTTCGGTGTGGGCGAGCCATTATATGCTGATTAATCTGAAAAGCTAAAAGGAGTCGCGCTTTCATTTTAAATTGCGGGCGGATTTGGGCCCCGAGAAAACCGGGTGGTTTGTTTTGTTTGACCCCCTGAGGGTCTAAGGGTGGGGGCGCGGGCTCTGGTTCTTTACGTTGGAGAAACTGTGTTAGCGGCCGCGTGAAAAGCTTTTCCCCTGCAGCTAGTGCGAGGTAAACTTGGAGATCCGGCTCCTGGAGGGGTCGTGGGGGAGGGGAGGACGGAGGGCGGCCTAGGGAACCTCTAGGGCCCGCGGCTCCCGCTGTGGCCTTCCAGAGCGAGGCAGGAATTCGGGAGCATTTGAGTGACAGGACAGCTCTCCGGGACCCGTGGAAACGCAGTTCCTGGAGGCGGCTCCTGTCTGAGCGCCCCGCTCCGGGGTGCACTGGGGCCTTTTCCTCTCCGCGGACAGGAGCAGCTGCTTTCTCGGTTCTGGGGACTCATCTCTCTCTCTCTCCTCTCTCTCTCCTCTGTCTCCCCCACCCCGCTCTCTTTCTCCTCCCTCGCTGGGCCGTGTGGCCTCAGGGCTCACAGTATGAACTCAAGGACAACCCCGGGGTGCACCCCGCCACCTTCGCTGCCCACACGGCGCCGGCCTACTACCCCTACGGCCAGTTCCAGTACGGAGACCCGGGGCGGCCCAAGAACGCCACGCGCGAGAGCACGAGCACGCTCAAGGCCTGGCTCAACGAGCATCGCAAGAACCCCTACCCCACCAAGGGCGAGAAGATCATGCTGGCCATCATCACCAAGATGACCCTCACGCAGGTCTCCACCTGGTTCGCCAACGCGCGCCGGCGCCTCAAGAAGGAGAACAAGGTGACGTGGGGTGCGCGCAGCAAGGACCAGGAGGACGGCGCTCTCTTCGGAAGTGACACGGAGGGCGACCCCGAGAAGGCCGAGGACGACGAGGAGATCGATCTGGAGAGCATCGACATAGACAAGATCGACGAGCACGACGGCGACCAGAGCAACGAGGAGGATGAGGACAAGGCCGAGGGGCCGCGCGCGCCCGCCCCTCCCACGCCCCTCGCCCGGGACCAGGGCTCGCCGCTGCCTGCCGAAGCGCTCAAGCCTCAGGACTCGCCCCTGGGCTTGGCCAAGGAGGCCCCGGAGCCCGGCAGCACGCGCCTGCTGAGTCCTGGCGCGGTGGGCGGCCTGCAGGGCGCACCGCACAGCAAGCCCAAGATCTGGTCGCTAGCCGAGACGGCCACGAGCCCCGACGGCGCGCCCAAGGCCTCGCCGCCGCCGCAGCCCGCTGGTCATCCGGGCGCGCCGCTGCAGCACCCCGCCTTCCTGCCCAGCCACGGACTGTACACCTGCCACATCGGCAAGTTCTCCAACTGGACCAACGGCGCCTTCCTGGCACAGGGCTCTCTGCTCAACATGCGCTCCTTCCTGGGCGTGGGCGCCCCCCACGCCGCGCCCCACGGCCCGCACCTGCCCGCGCCACCGCCACCGCCCCCGCCCGTCGCCCTTGCCGCGGGGGTGCTCCACGGCGACAAGGTCTCGGCCCGCAGCAGCCCCACGCTCCCAGGTACGGCGCCCAGGGGCGCACACCCCTTGGGGGTCAGGAATCCGGAGCCCCGGAGAAGCGAGGGGGAAGGGTGCAGGGCACTGGCCGGGGAGGGAGCAAAGCGGTGGCCGCCTCGCCCCGCTGAGCAGTGACCCCTGCTTGAATTCGAGGAGTGAGGCCCCGGCCCACCGGATTTCCCGAGAGAACCGTGCTCCACCCTCGGCCTTGTGGGCGGGGGAGGCCCGTTTCTCCTGGAGACTGTCCCAGCGGCGGGAGGGAGTGCGCGAGGTGGGGAGGAGGCCTGCTCACCTGTGACCTCCCGCCACACCTGTCTCCCCGTCCTAACTCTGCCTCTTTCCATCCTCGCAGAGAGAGACCTCGGCACCAGGCCGGATTCGCCACCACAGCAGTTAAAGTCGTCCTTCCAGCCGGTTCGCGACAAGTGAGTGCATTTGCTTTTACCACGGGGCAGGGGAGGGAGCGGGGCGGGAGGCCGGGCAGGCCGGGGCTGGCGCAGTCACTGTTGGAGGGGCGCTGCCCACCAGCCCAGCGCACCGGGCCAGCTGGGTCCACCCGGGTTTCTCCAGAGCCGGGAGCCACGAGGGGCAGGCGACCCCACCCCACCCCGGCGCGAGGCGGGCACACCGGGGACTCGGTCCCAGCGTCCATCCTCTGACACTGCGTTTGCCTCTTGTCTTGCTGTGCTTCCCCCGCAGCTCGCTGGCCCCGCAGGAGGGGACGCCGCGGATCCTAGCAGCCCTCCCGTCCGCCTGATTCAGGGTCTTCTTTTACTTTTGCGGGGGGAGGGGGGAAGAGTTCGGGAGGGAGGGGATGAGGGTGGAATTAAGACAAATATTTCAGACCGGTGTAAAGGACAAACATGGCAACGACGTCAACGACTCCCATCCATTGCTTTCTGCAGAGAGGGGCTCGCGCCGGCCGGGCTCGTGTCCAGGGAGCCGGCCCGCGCCGGCGGCTGGGCTCCGGTGGCTGTCACCCTGCTCCGGTGATTGTCGGTTCGGTAAATGCCCCTACGTGCTTGTGTCTTTTCTTTTTCTTTTTGTTTCTTTCTGTATATAGAGTGATTTCAGATTGTAAATAGCGCGTCAGCGAACTTGTCTAAATCATATATTTTTGTCTAATAAACTAAACGAAATGATGCCCACTGCTGGCGCTGCTGTGTGTGGCTGGGGGCACCCTGGGGGCTGGAATCCGGGAAGGTTCCGAGCGCCTGTGGCTTGGGGCCGGTGTCCATCCTGGAGGCGGGTGTTTCTCGGGCTTTCGGTGGTTGACTTTGTAGTGTTGTCTCTAGGACAGTTTCTTGTTGGCAGTCTGATTCGTAGCAACTCTCCTTACACACATATCGGGGTCCTGCCTTTCTCAGGACGCAAACGAGTTCGAGCTCAGCCGTTTCATATAAAACGACTTCCTAAAGCAGGCAACAATGGGGAGAAAAAGGAATTTCCAATCGTGGCCCCAAAGGAGAACTCCGGATCTGAAATCAATTTATACCTCGTTGGCTCCACAGTGCATCGTGGCGTCAGGTCGTTCATGGGTAGAATGAGGACATAATGGAGTATGAAATTTTGCTTTGAATGTATTTTTTAGTTATTTGGTTAAATCAAACGTGGAGAAATTGGAAGCCTCTTTTAAAGTTTGCTGATGGAGGGCAGGGATGCGGCGCCGCGCGCTTTCTCGGTGTCTGAGCGAGGGGGCTCCGCAGTGCTGGTGGGGGGACAGGCTGGGAGGGGCTTTGGTCTCCCCGGACGCTCCTTTACGCTGCTGGCCCTGGACTGGGCGCGCGAGTGAGCCCGCCCGGGAGCAGATCAAACCCCAGGCGGCCTGGGTCGGGCCTGCTGGCCGCGGGCAGCGAGGGGCGGATCCCGTGCGGGGCTGCAGTGGCCCCCGATGGCGCTCCGAGCGGGCTGCGCTTCCCACAGGGAGTGGGCGACGTGATGTGGAATTGGCGAAAACCGCGAAAGCGGACATTTCCAAGAGCGCCCGTGAGGAAGGGGTGTGGGCTTCGGGGGGACCTGCGCAGGGGGAGGCCGAGAGCCGGGCCTCGGACCGCATCCCCCGCGCGCCACGCAGGCCTGATACTCGCCCTGGGGCCCCTTCGGGACCCGCCGTCCCGGGCTGCTTGTCGCGGTGAAGGGCGCGGCTGGTTGTCTCGGGTTCCCCTGCGGGGGGGAAAAGGGGCGGCTAGCACTGGGGACGAGGGGGTGTCACCCCACAGGGGACCACTGTCCTCCGGCGCCCTCGTCCTTCCCCAGACTCACTGCCCCATGCCCAGTCCGCCCCCGGGGAGGAGGTGCAAAGGGCGGCGGGGGCCAGCGTGGGCGGGTGGCAGGTGGCGGGGCGCGGCGGGCCGGGCGCGCGGAGCCGCGGGAGGAGCGGGGCGCCGAGCGGAGCGGGGCGGCGGGCGGGCGGGCAGGCGGGCCGCGGCCGCGGGGAGCCTCCTCCAGGACGAATGGACGTGCTCGGGGCGCCCTCTATGGGCCGAAAGCGGAACGCGGCCCCGACGCGGACGCGGATCTCGCTCCTGGGGCGTGGCGCCCACGCCGGGGGTTCTGGGCTTCGGAGGTGCCGTGGGCGCCAGCTTCGCCTTGCGGTGCCCGGGCTTTTCTGTGTTCTTGGGTGCCACCCACTGGTCCGGGCCTGTGTAGGCTACTGGCATTTGGGGGAGAAAGTGGGTGCCAGGCTCCACGCAGGACGTTCTCATTATCCCGAGTGGGGCTTGTGACTTCAGAGAGGTGCTTCTCTGTCCTCGAAGCCAGTGCTTGGGGGTCACCACAGCCCTGGGCTCCCCATTCCAGACTTTTCGGAATGGAGCACCCTGACATTTGGGGCCAGGTGGATCCTGTGTCCTTGGCGGAGGGGCTGTTGGGAGAGCTCTGACTGGCGGTCTTGTGGGCCTCGGAAGGAAGCCTCTCCCCTGCCCACAGACAGGCTGCTCTGGCAACCAGTGTGCGGGGTACAGGGGGTTCAGGGGAGCCGCCTCACCTCTCTCTTACTTCCCAGAGGCGGATAGGATGGTGCATGCAGGCAGCAGTTGCATGCACACCCAGAAGTCCATTCTTTTCTTTTTTACATCTGGTGCGTGGAGATCGCAAGCGCTGGGCCAGAACGCTCCAGCAGGCTTTCGGGGCTCAGCACCCAGAGGCCTAGAGGTGTGAGAGTCTGTGGTCTGTGTCTCCTCCCAGGGACTGGAGAAGCTTCCCTTACAAAGATATCAGATGCGAATTGTCCTGAAGGTAAATCAAAAGATGAATTTTTAATCAGGCACCTGGGAGCATTTTTGTTGTCCCTGTGCCTTTTGTTTATGTTTGTTTGCTTCTTTCCTGACCACCCAGCCCTCTAGGTGTGATCGGCCTGGGGGCCTGTGGGGCCCGTGGGGCCTGTGGGGCCTGAGGGGCATACCGATGTGCACCCGGTTCCGCTCCTAAAACACTGGGTGTAGAGGCAAGTCCCCGTTTATTCTGCAGCCACAGTGGAAGGTCCTCTGCGGCTTTCTGTGGTGCAAAATTGCTGGCCCACCCCACCCCTTCCCGGGGCAGTGTCAGAGGGTGGCATTTATTCTGTGACCTGCAAGGAGGGGTAGGGCTGAGGAAGGTCCCCAGTATTAGTGCCTGTACCTCCTCAGAAAGGAGACCCCCTGGTCCTGGCCTGAGCTTGTCTGTCTCCGTGAGTCCTGGTGGGGGAGGGGGAGCCTTCCAGGTGGAGACTCAGCTCCAGGCCAGGCCAGCTCCCAGGTACCAGCATCCCCAGAGGCACAGCCCTTCCAGGTCAGTGGCCCCCAATTCCTGGCCTGAGGACTTGGGGAGTGGGTACAGGCCCCCCATCTCTGAAATCTCTGCTCCCACCAACCTTCCCTCCCGCTCTGATCAATTATATTCACCAGCACATTTATCTCGCCTGCAATATGGAGAATTCATATTCATATCTTGGTTTTAGTGGTCTGACACTGATTAATGTAATCCGCGCAGTGGCTCCGAGGGGCGCGCCACCCGATGAATCATGCCCTATAAAGTTTCAGTCGTCCTTGTAGATGGGACTCTGCCAGAGAACTAGGAAGCTGGAGCTGGCGCGGGAGGGGGAGGGAGGAGCAGGGGAAGGGAGAGGTGAGGGGCTGGGGCAGGGTGGTACTTGGTCCCGGGCTTTTGCCTGTGACTGAGGGCTCCTGAAGGCCCTGGACCCTTTGCCTAGACCCTTCTCCATCCTCCCCAGCCGCCGTCTTCCCTTCGCTTCTAGATGACTGGGAGCCCAGAGGCTTCCTGGATGCCCGAGGCAGGGCAGGGCTGGGCAGGGACAAACCTGAGACCATGGTTTAGGGACAAGGATTTGGAGAGACTGGAGCTCTCTGGAAGGCAACAGGGGTCGTTTTACCAGTTGGAATGTGTTTTTGACTCTGGGGTGCCCAAGTTGGGGTTTGGAAAGGAGGGAAGGAAGCTCAGCCCAAGAAGGGCTGCGGGGTGGGGTCAGCTCTGGGAGCGTTTGGGGTACACTGGGCCTTATAGACCAGAAAGTGCCTCCCAGGCTCCAGAGCACTCTGCCCACCGCCTGTGCTGTGTGGGCCGCATCTCAGGACCCACACTGTGCCCTGAGTCAGCCAGGCTCCCAGGCCTCCTTGGACCCTAAAGGAGAAGCTTTCGGGTACTCCGCACTCAAGCTCAAGCCTTGTGGCCCCATGACCTGCTGAGTCCAGAAGGGTGTCCTGGGGGAGGAGGAGATTCTGTCTCATCTGCTTAGTCCCAGCTGCAGGGTGAGGCTCGGGTGTGGTGGCAAGAGGGGGTGGTGTGGCTCTGGCTCTGGAGCCTAGGGTGGATCGCTGGGAGGCAGCCTGGGGGAGGTGCGCTCTGGGACTGCTGGTAGCACCCAGCTCCCTGGAGGGGTCCCCACGTGAAGGCAGCAGCCCCCACACACATCTGCTGGGCTGAAGTACAGAGCCCCCCGGAGCTGTGGAGCTGCGCCCAGCTCAGCGGAGAAGGGGGAGCTTTGCAGGTCTTCTCCTGCGGCTCTAATTACAGCTCCCCAGCTGAAAGGCCTGCAAGGTCATTCCAGAGGGACTGCTGGCGGCCTTTTGTGCCCCAGCTTCTGAAGCTGGGTACAGGTCCCCTCCCCTCCCACTAAGGACGCCTGAGAACCAGCCCTCTGCCCCGGCACCAAGTCCCAGGGCTGATCTGTCAGCACAACTGGCCCGGGGCCACGGCCCAGAACTTTGAGACCCATGACAATGTTTTAATTCCTTTTGAAATGAAACAGAAAAAAAGTAACTTTTAGGCTGAAAACGATGTGTTAATATATAATATCAGTGTATTCATCGTTATCCAGCACAGTCGTGGCATTTATTTTTTAATATTTGTTTTCAATGGAGGAAGAGGTCAATTATCACCATGAAAGTTATGTGTGGCCTTGGCCCAGGAGGCCACCCCCCTACCCCACCCCCACCCCTCCCAGCCTAAAATTCTGGAATTGTCTTAAATGGGAAGGCAGAGAATCTGGATGGCCTGGAATCAGGGAGGGGCCCAGCTCTTGGGTGACGCTTCATTTCATGACCAGGGAGCAGGGACGCATGGGATTCCGGGGCCTGAACCCCGCTCTCGTAGAGCGAGACCCCAGCTCCCTGCCCTACCAAGTGCCCCTGGGAAGGAAAGGCCGGTCTTAGGCAGCTACCAGGGCAGTGGCCCGGTGGGGGCAGAGGCCAGGGGCCCCTTGCCTCCGGGCAGGGCGCAAGCGCAGCGTTTTGTGAGCGCTGCTGTTTGGCTGTTTGACTTCTGAAGATGCCGCAGCGTCTCTGATCCCCCAGCCCGTTTACCCAGCGTCCTGCGCGCCCTGACTGCGTGCGAGGACACAACGGCCTGGCCCTCGCCAGGGGGCCCCGTGGAAGGGAACGGCGCGCCCAGCTAGACCTCGGCCTCGGGCCTCCGCCCCCGCCCCCCCTCCCCCCCCCGCCGCGGGGTCCAGAGCTCGGTGGCAGAACGCAGCGGTGGGGAGCGCGGCGACAGTTTAAATCACCCAAACCGAAGGGCTTTTATTCTTAAGTCCTTCTGCTTCAGACTGCCCTCTGGACCGGGGAATTGGCTCCGGGAGTTCTCCTCTGCGTGTGCTCTGGGGAGGGGTCTCCCGCGGGGCTCCCGGAGCTGGCCACCTGCAGTCCCCCTGTATCTCTCGGCTGTGTCTTTTCCTGTTTGCTGGTGTGTCGCCTGCTGTAGCTTTGCTTGTTACTGAATTTTAAACGTATGCTTAATTGCCAGGTCCTGGGTGAGCTCCAGCAATGTCTGAAAATATTAAATACATCTGCGAGACGGTGGGCAAAAGAAATTAAAAAGGTGCTCGCTGCTCGGAATGTTAAAAAGATCCCACAATGAAGTGATTAACATTTTATGAATAAAATTAATCCCGCATTAGCTCTGCAGCACAGCACCTCCGAGAGGCAGAGCGGCACCCCCCCCCCCCTCCACTCGCCAGACAGCACCGGAGGCCGCCTGGGCCCACAGCACACACCCAGCCACCAGCCGCTGGAGGGGACAGTCAGGAGAGACGTCTAAATTCGGGGTGAGGAAAACCCCACGTCCGACAATCCCGCCACCACACGCAGTGCAACATGAAAACGCACCTATCTCCCCCCGCCCCGCTTTAGCAGCCCCCCCAGTCGGACAGGCCGTTGGCATGCTCAGGTAGGCAGGTGGGAAGGTGTGAGGCGGAGCCCCGCGGGCCGTGGGGGTGAGGCGGTCCCTCAGGCAAGCTGGCTCAGGTCGGAGGGCCACCTCCCACATTACTGAACCGTCCAGCCTCCCAGATCGTCCAGTGCCCTTCCTCCCTCGCCCTCCTTTCTCCTGCCTCGCCGCTGCGGTTTGGGGAGCGCCCCGGCCGGCTGTACAGAGGGAAGCGCAGGCATCGCCCACAGCCGGGACCGAGGAGGTGCCCTTGCCATTTCGCCGGGGCTCCCAGCGCCTGTGCGCCGCGACGGGGGAATCTAAGCGGCTGTGCATCGCAGCCGGGCGTTTCGCCTTCGCGGTGGCGGAGCCCGGAGCCCCGAGAACCAATACGGCCACGGTCCCCTGTTTGAGCTGATATATTAATATTTACCGAGGATTTGCAAGGTCGGGACTAAATGTCAGCAGACTGCTGGGGCAGTCCTGCGGGGAATAATTAAACCAATCTCACAGCAGTTCAGCCTCTTAACATCTTTATTAATCTCTCCCCCACCCCGAAAGACTCAGTGGAAATACTGCTTTCGCCACGTTAGAGAGAATTCAGAATGAGGGTAATAGCAAATAAAATATCGGGCGGGCCTGTTGGCTTTGGCCGGCCCCTCGGCCCCTCCCTGGCGGGCATGTTTGCGAGGGGAAGGCTCTGACGTGCGAATTACCACCCAGCGCTGTCCCCCTCACCTGCCCCTCCTTCAGACTGGTCCCCACAACTTGCCAAACACGATCACTGTCTGATGTGATGGGTACCCGCATGGCCCGCTCTGCCCAGCCCAGGGCCCGTGGCAGCTTGCTTCGGAGGCCTGCCTTTTTAAAAACATGATTACAGCGTGCACTTTAGTACAAGTTGGACAATTCTCTTTAATAAGCTCTGTAATTAGTGTGGGGATGCCTCATTACAAGTCACAGCCTGTAGCAGTCCGAGGCCAAACAGCCCTCCACAATCTGATTTATTTTTTATCAGGCAGCAGGAGCTGTCTGGGGTTTTTGTTTGTATAATGGGGACCTGCACAGGGCCCCCAGTGTAAAAATACCACCAGGAAATTAATTGCGTCTGTGTGGATTCACTGCAGATGTGCCCTGTTGATCAGAATGGTGTATTTTTGACTTCGCTGTCCTGCGGTGAGTTGTAAAAAAATAAAATGAAAGCCAGCAATGCAAACATATTAGCATCAATATAGATTTGGTCTGGCGTAATTGAAAACATGGGGTTTCTGAGGGGACTGTGCAGGGATAGTTCAAGTTTCTGCTAAGACCTGTTTCTTCCTGTCCTCTCACAAACAGTTGTTATTTATTTGTGGATATGGATGTGTGTGTGTGTTTATTTACTGCTTCTGAGAGGGACCACCTCCTGGCAGACACGCGGCTGGAACTGAGGTTGGTGTCTGTGGGAAAGATCTGCTCCGAGGAAGGGACAGCCCAATGGAGAGGCAGGTCCCCGTCCCCACGCCTGACACCAGAGCCCCTGGCTGAGGTCAGTGGTTTGGTGCTCTCCCCATAGCCTGAGGCCACCCAGAGAAAGGCGGGTCTTGGCTGCTCATCAATGCTCCACCAGAAGGGGCATCAGGTAGCCCCGGGGCGGGCAGGTCTTACGTGCACCCCGTGTTTGTGTGTGTGTGTGTGTGTGTGTGTGTGTGTGTCACATGCGACTAAGTCGAGGGACGGATCTTTGTCATAACTCTGCGCTCCTCCCCAGCTCGGGTATAAATACATGAGGAAGTGCTCTGTGATCAGACTCCTTGATCCCTAAATTCTGATGAGGCTGCAGATCGCCCCTCCCACTGAGAACAGTTTAGGGTGTTTTCAGGCCAATCGGTCTCTGAGTTAGGATTCGTCACTGCCCATTCTGTTCTTGACACTGGACAGCCCACTGCTGGCGACTGGACACGGATCACCACCATTGTGGTTTAGGTTTGGGTCCTGTACCCTTTCTTTTTAATTCATTCTTATTTGTTGTTTTCCCTGGAGAAGTTGCCTGAGCCTGTCTCTCCAAATCCCCCATTCGGGCCGTGGAGGCCAGCACTCGGGTTCCGGCTCAGCTCTGTGTTGGGATGGTTTGTACATTTTCCTCCAGTCGTTGGGAGTGCAGCGCCTTGTTGATGGGGAAAAACCACTGATGTGCAATGTGACGATGACATGCAGCTTTTAGAATGTGCGGGGAGAACGCACACTCCGACGGTAAGCGTGCCCGCAGGAGCCGCAGGCCTTCCCGCAGACGTGGAGGGTGTGAGTGGACCCTTTCCCGGTGGGTTCGCGGAGCCCCAGTGGGGAGGGGGTGCGAGTGGTCCCTCTGGACGGCCGTAACACACCCCATTACAGTGCTCTCACAGCCAGCAGCCTGCAGCACGTGGGCTTACGGGGAGGCCTGGCTCCCAGAGGGACTGGCACGGGGGACCCCTGGCTTGTTCTCCTGAGACACCAGGTGAGGCCTGGGGCAGGGAGCACTACCTCTGCAGTGGGGAGGAGGCAGAAAGCCCCAGGGCAGCCTCCGGGGATCTGATTGGTGAGTCTAGGGTGCTGCCCACATTGGTGTATGTATGTGTGTGTGTGTGTGTGTGTGTGTGTGTGTGAGAGAGAGAGAGAGAGAGAGAAGCAGCCCCAGACCTGAGTCCACTCAGTGACCTACCTCCTCTCAGGCTTCCTTCCCAGAGGCCTCGCACCCCCTGGCCGTCTGAGAAGGGTGCAGCTGACCCCCAGGTAAGCATGTTAAAAATAGACGTTCCCCAGCAACCCCCTCCCCAATCCCTGTTGTAGCAGGTGTGGGGTGGGGCCCAGTAATCTGCATTTTAAATCAGGGCAATTCTGCAGCTGAGGGTGGAGAAACACCAGGGGACCCTGAACTGCACTAAGTGACTTCTGCTAATGAGGCAGAAAGGCTCCAGTGTCACCTTTCCTGGTTTGTTAGCGCTCTGACTGGGCCTGGAACTGGCAATTTCTAAAGGGTTGCAGAACCAAGCACGTTCATCTGCCGTTCGGAGCCTCTGTGCAGGCCCTGCGGGCCACTGGTCACTGCAGACGCGTTGGAGGCCGTGCAGAGCTGTCCGACGTCTTCCCTGACCATCCCTGTGTGTCCGTGGCCAGCAGGGTCATTCATCAGCTCCCTGCTGGAGATAATAATGTGATGTCACTTCTCCCTGCTAATGGCGGGAACCAGAGTGATGATGGTTCTGACATTTGTCCTGTTGCAGCCGCGCTCGTGGGCTCTCACACGTCCAGAACGCCCCCTCCGAGAATCTCCGCCGTCCCGCGGGGGTCACTGACAGTTTGTGCATTCAGTTAGGCTTTACTCGGGTATGGCATTTTCCCTTTTTACTACTCATGCAGCTGACAGTTCCAAACGTGGGTGACAGCTGCCGCAGACACAACTGCACGGATGCACGCGTGAGCGTTTCTCAGCGGATTCACAACCACGCTGAGGGTGTGTGAGGCAACGCTGTGCACAGGCGCCTCGAGTGCAGGGGTGACACACTACTGTGGGCAGTGCCCCTCGAGTCCAAGAGGAGGGCTGAGTGCTGACACGCGGGCCTCCATCCACGGGAGGACAGGACCCCGGGGCAAAGCAGATGCACCACCCACGGGATTCCCGCAGCCGCCCCCCCAACGCCCCCGCCTCGCTCCCCGCCCCCACATCGCGGTTCAAAGTAAAGACGAGAAGATGTTCGGAGCCAACTTTGAAACCGGCCTCGACTTTAGGGACAGAAGTCCACTTTCTCTTGGGAAATGCTTCTTCCTGTCTCTAAGAAGGAAGATTTATTATTTTTCACTTTCAGAAAGACCCCAGATCTCCTGAGGCGGCCCATATCTGTTGGAAACAAACAACGTTAGGGTAGGCTGAGTTTAAATGAATCAGAAACATGTGGCTTTGATTCTCCCGAAAAGGCTGGCTTTGAACCCCCAATATTTTTAGAAAGTTTGAGGTGTTCAAACGCTGCGCTGTTGGGTACACCCAGCCGTAATTCTAAGGGGGTGAGCCCAGTGCACATGTTTCCGATCTGTTTACAATGATCAGAGTCAGCTCTTCGTCTCAAACAGCTTTTGATGTGTGAGGACGCCTCAGAGGCCCGGGGAGCCCCTCTGCGGCCTCTCTCCTCTCCCGGCAGCAGAGGGGCGCCTCTGCACCCCACCGTCACGTATCGTGTCATGTCTTTAACTCACGTGTCAGGAAGTGTCACACTTGTTCGGAGCATGTTAGTCTGGGAAAGAGAGGTGAGATAATATCGGGGTGGGTGGCTGGAACTGGGGTGACGGTCATCCTGGCACGGGCAGCCCGAGACGCCCTCTGGAAATTCGCGGGGCGCGTGGAGCTTCGCCGGTGTCCTTCTGGTTCTGGTGAGCCGGGGATCGGCGCTGCGACCAGGGGCGCTGGGGGCAGCGATCCGGCGGTGGGAGGGGGGCTCTTTTGAAAACCCAGGTCAGCCCTGTGCAGCCTGGAGGCGGCGATTTTGGAATGCCTGCCCGTGTCCGCGCAAGGCCAGCCGCACACACACACGGGCAGACGGAGCAGAAGGCGGTGAACTTGACATCAGAACTCACGAGTAGCAACATTCTTACCTTAGACCTGAGTGCAGGTCACCGCAGTTCCCGACATTTGAAGAGCCCTTGCTGGGGGCCAGGTGGTACCTGCAGTTTACATGTGGTAGCGGATTTAATCCCCTGCTGAGGTGTGCGGGGGAGGCTGGAATTACTACTATTCATTAGTTTTAGGGGCAGGGGGACTGGGGTGAGGACTCACCTGGGAACTCCAGGGTCTAACTGCACTCCGTGCTGCCCCAGTGCCACCCATCCACTAGGACAGGAGAGGTCCCTGTCCTTCCTGGAGCACGGACAGCGTGTCTGTCTCCCCGAGGTTTTAGGGTTCCCTTGTTTTGAAAACTGTCCCAGGATGTGTGCTTCTGTCTGGAAGAGCTCCTGCCCCATGGTTCTGCGATGGACCTCTGTCACCCTCAGACCCCCCCTAACCCCTGGTCCAACCCAAAGCCAGTGTCCTTTTAAATTTGGGTGTGATTTTTCCGTCACCAGTAGGCAACGATATTGACTTTTCTTAGTGATGTCTTTATGCCCAAAGAGGACAAGCTTCATGTCATTTCCTACATTCTGTCTGTGGGGGCATCTGACTTGTTTTCCACGGACACTGCCATTGGAGTTCTGCCCACAGCAAGATGCCTGTGGTTCTGAAACGTGCGGCCTGCTGTTGCTGCCTGGTCCCCAGGTCTGCCTTCCCCGCCGGGTGGCAGTGCGGCTCTGCCCATGCCCCCATCCGCTCTCCCAGGGGTGCTGCGGCCCCTGCCCCACCAGCACAGGCGTTCCCGACAGCACCCTCGCTGGTTACAGCCTTCACAGCAGCCAGGGAGGCGTGGAAGGGCCACAGGGGTGAGGGCACAGCCCGCCTGTGGACATGCCATCCACCCCCGTGACTGTAAGTTTGGTCTGTGACTCGAGGTCTAGTGAGCCTGCCAGGTAGCGCCTCCGTTTGGGTGCTGATAGTTTAGTAAGTGAAGTGTGCCTGTGACGTGTACGTGCGCCCGTGTGGCGTGCTGGCACCGGGCAGGTGCGTGTCGCGGGGAGGGTCAGCATTGTCCCCGTGGTCAGGGTGGCCGGTGAGCCCACAGTTAAAGTCCACGAGTCCTCCGTCTTCCCATGTATCAGCGGGTGGAGTGCTGTGTCGGGAGACAGGTCGTACCCCAAACTTCGTTTGTGTCATATTCACGGACCCGAGGGCTCCGCCAGGCGCCAGAGCGGCCGGTTACGGGCCGGAGAGGGAATCCCACGGGCCGGGGAGCTTCCGCAGTCTCTGTCTGAGGGTGTTTAGAAGGAGGAAGGTCTAGTCAGGGAATGGCGGTGACCGCTGTGAGCCGGGCACGGGGACGCGTGAGACCCCGAGGTGGCACATCGCATGGGACCGCGGGAGGGGGAAGACGCGTGCTTCGGTGACAGGGTCCGAGGGCAGTGGCCGTGAAGTGATATGGGTGATTGCGGAGCGGCCGCCGCCGGCGGGTCCCCGGGCTTCGCACGCACACACCAGGTTTGGCTTCTGCCCCAGCGGTCCCCCTACCCTCGCTGCCCTGACTGTGGCACGACCCACAAGCCATCTTCACGTCAGCTAGCGTCGGGAGGGCCGCCGCCTGTGTCATCCTAGGCGCCTGGCCTGGCCCTGGCACTGGTGGTTCTGAGGGGACTCCACCGTCACTGTCACCATGGCTCACGTCTGGGCAGCCCCGTCTCTGCGCCCTCGGCCTGCGAGCGGCTCCGTGTCCCTGACGCCTGAGCGTCTGCGGAGCCCTGACTCTTCCCAAGGGGCCTGCGGGGGTGCGCTCAGCTCGTGGGGGTCCCGGGTCAGTACGGGCCGCCTGTCTCAGTGCGTCCGAGGCCGTCAGCGCTTTGTGGGGCCCGCACCTCCTGGGACGGGGCCTTTCTGCAAGCCGCCCTTCGGTGCCCTAGACGTGGGTCCCCAGTGAGAGCGGCTGGTGACAGCGCCTCAGATTTCCTGGTCACATCTCGTACATCATGCTAAACAGCTTCAAGCTGGTGTTGCACACTCTAAGAGCAACACCGCCTTGAGCTTACAGTAAACACTTCATTTTGGTGGCAGGGTAGCCCGTCACGAGGGGGAGTGCAGTGGGACAGTGGCAAGTACCAGCAGCTCCCCGGGGAGCCGGGTGGGGCTCGGGGGTGCAGCCTGGTGAGGGGCTGTGCAGGTAGCCCGCTAAGGGCTCCTTCCTGGGGACAGCCCCTCCCGCGGTGCTTCTCCCTCAGGTAGGTACTGGGGCGGCCAGGCGCCGCGCTCCCCCGTCACGGGCTTCCTGCTCGGGCCCCTTGCTTCCTGGGCCCATCGCACCAGCATTCGGAGGGGACTTCCCTGCATTGTGCACACAAGCACAGGGCCCTGGAGACAAGCTGGCTGCGCTTCCTCCGGGAGCACCGAGTTCGCCCACGCTTGAGCCGATGAGATGCATCCGCGGTGACTGTCCACGAGCCTGAGGTGGCCAGCCCCTTTTCCACCGGTGGGGAAACCCGTCAAAGGCAACGTGTTGCCCGAGTTCTGCCCCCCGGCCCATCACGCGTGAGTTGGCGGAGAGGCTGCCATCCTCGGGGGGCCGTGTCGGGGGGCTCCTGCTGCTACGGCATTCCTGTGGGTCGCGGGGATCCCTTCCTCTCCGTGTCCACAACACACTTTAAGAACAACCAGAGATTCTGTTCTTCCACATTCGGCTCCCAATCCCTCTGGTTAATGCCATCGGGGAGAACAATTAACTTCTGTCTATTTCAGGATCCAGGCAGGACCTTGCAGGAGTCGTACTTAATTATGTGCTATATTAATGTTATATTGATTATGTTATTGCCTGTAAATCCAGTTGCTTAATAAAGCTGCAGTCATTTTGCAATAAAGTTGTGTTTCCAGTCAATTAATGGGTGTCTGGGGGCAGACAGCTATGCGCGGGGTGCGAAAACCGTAGGAACGGATGGAGCGAGTCAGTTATTTAATGTATGTGCAGGAATGCGTGGATGTGTACGGACAGAGCTGGATTAAGCAGAAAGGAAAGGCGTGCCCCCCTGCACTTATTTTTAGCACATGGATCTGGAAATTTATGACCCGCCGTCTGTACGGCGGGGCTCGCTGCGGCACCAAGGCAGCATCTGCACGTGGGGCGGGAGTAATGTTTGATTTAAAAAATACAAGTAAATGATAACTGCCAATATTGAGACCATGTGAAGGCCGGGAAGAAAGCATACTTTCATCGCTAATCACGTTAGCGGCCAAGTTGGAGGCGCACGCGCACCCTTTCGGAGAACGTGCCTCCGCGCCTGTGCAGACCACATCTGCCTCAAATACCAGCCGGCATGGGGTCCGGCTTTTATCTCTCCACCAGGGTCCCATGTCACGAATTTCACATCGAATGCTAGATGCAGGTCACTACAGAATAGCTGCACCGATTTCTCTCTCTCTCTCATCTTTTGTGATGTGTCCAACATGTGTGTCCTAATAAGCGAACACGAATAAACATTAACATTTTATGAGTCTATTTTTAATAATGCACCATAGCAAATGGGAGACAAGCCAGTCCTCAGTTTGGAGAGATAGTTGTTCTTTCCCATAAATGAAAGTGACACGTCAACCAAATAGTGATGCGTACGTAATTGATTTGGGGGCCACGAGGATGATGTTGAAAAATGTAACATCTTGTGGTCAGAAATGCGATCTGTTACAATGGGGTGTATGTCAGTGACTGACCTTCCGTCTCAGGAGGATTCCCAAAGGAATGGGTGGGTCAGGCTCCCTGAGTCCAGCCCAGGCTTCTGCCAGTGGCAAAACCATTAAATCACAAAGTAAAACGTGTCTCTTCCAAAGTCCCGGCTGGACCCCCCGAGAGTTCTTCGTGCTGTGTCATCTCTGTGCCCTCCCAGCTGGTCTGTCCTGCGCCCCAACTTGGCCAGCTCGGTCCACCCCAGCCTTTACCTGCACGCCCAGGAGGTCATGCCCAGGGGCTCCCTGGGGCATCCGCGTTGCACAGAGCACCGCCTCATCCCCGTCAGTGTGCCAGATACCAACTCACCCCAGAGTTTTCAGAAGTCCCTGTTGGAGAATGAGCACCCCATGTCAAATCCCACTCACATCTCCTAGGCTTCTGTCCGCGGGCATTGTGACGTATAACAGAGGTGGAAGGGACCAGTCCCCTCCACAGCAGCCTGTCCCAGTCGGGTGGCAGGGCCGCACCATCTCTTCTGTCATCTGCGTGGGCGGCAGGACGGAGGCGGCATTTGGACTTCACCCTTGGGATCATCCATGAGGAGGTTGTTTCAGCTCACAGAAAAATAATTTAACGATATGAACATATTTGTCATCTGATGCTAAGTGACAGAAAACGGATGACTGACTGTACTAATGATTTGATCCCAATCCTGGAAAAACATCGAGGTAGCCGTGTCCCCATGTTTTTCTGCGCACACACTGCAGAGAGCCCGGGGACAGTCACAGAAGTCGTGGCTGTGCCCTCCCTGGGAAATGGTGGGGGGCCGCTGTGTACGCTCCTTCTCCACACTCACATGCCGCTCTCACTTTTTCGTGTGTTCGCTGTGTCCGTTTTCCCTGGTTTTATTGAGATAAAATGTACATACATCACCGTGTCTGTTTAAGATGCGCAGCGTAGAGATTCGACTCCCATGTGCCGGGAAATGATCCCGCGGCACGTTACTTAATAACCACCTGAGCTTTCTAATGAGAAAGAGGAGCGCTGCGATCAGAAAAAAATGCAATAGTACAAATATTTTTTTAACTTCGTTACCAAATGAATGGGCCCAGAGTTTTCTGAGACCAATCTCATATCCGGAATGTCCTTTAAAGTCACACGTGAGTTTTGTGCATACATGGTTCGGACCACGTGGACAGGTGCAGATGAGCACGCGGAGGTCACGTGCAGACGCCGTGTGGCCGTGCATCGAGGACAAATAATGGCCCCTGTGAGACTGCGGGACAGGGAAAACCCAGAACTCTGTGTCACAAGGGTGACACCATCTCACGTAAGTACACTTAGACCTGCACGTCCTGAGGGTACAACATATGGACCCCACCAAATGCACGTCTTGTAGCTGATGAACCACAGGAGGCTCCTTGATGTGTTTGGCCACCTGCTAACAGTGGCCAGGTCCTCATTGTCCCCAAACCCTCAAAGCTAGTCAGCAGGCTAATGTCTCTGACAAAAGTCCCCAATGGTGTAGTCCCAGTTTCTAAAAATAAATTTATAAAAACTACTGTCTTGGGGTCACCCCATCCCAGCCGGGATCCCATACACTGTGGAGGTTGTCGTGGAGACCACAAAGCTAAGTGTCTTGTGCTGCACGATTCTCGGGTGGCCAGGGGGCTTTGTCACCAGGAGGGAATGAGTGTCGTCAGAGCAGGTGGGGTGGGGACTAGCAGGGGGGCTGCCAGAAGTGCTGGCCACACTGTCTGCCCCCCATTTCCGTGTAGCTGCCTTACCTGCAGAAGGGTGTGGAGTGAGGCAGGACACGCTGAGCAGCATAGGCCCCCGCACACAGCCCGCTCTCCTCTTGCCTCACGGAGCTGCTCTCCCGGTCACGCAGCCAGTTCCCTCCCGCCCCTTCACCGCCCGCCGACCGTCTCAGTGGGACAAGGACCGCCGCACCTCCCCACGCCGAGCCCAGGACCCCCAATCAGCCCCCAGAGAGCCGCGCAGACTTCAGCTCCACCTTCCTGCTGGGGGCCGGGGCCCGGCCTACCCCGATGGACTCGGCTGGCCGTTCCTGGCCCGGCTTTTCTTTCCCGCGTTTATTTCTTCTTTGTCCTGGATCATGTTCATCCGCATGCAAACACATTCTACTGGCTGCTTCCTAAGAGCAACCAATTTCCCGCTGTCTTGACCATGCGTCCCCATTGCATTACGTCTTCATTGAAAGTGACTTCAAGGACTTAGCCACCTCAGTGTCTGCCCTGTCCGTCCTCCGCGCCAGAGTTCCCTCCCCCAAGGCTGTGTTCGTTCCTCCCGGCCCACCAGCAAGAGCCCCTGTGCAAGCCCGATGGCGTGCTGGCCCTGTCTGTGCCTTCTGTCCACCTCTGTGCGTTGGGCACAGCCGCCGGCCTGTGTCCCGGCCCCCGAGTCCGCCCACATCCCCGTGTCCCTTCCTGCACACAGGTGTCAGTCCCGCCCCGTCGTGCCTGTTGGCTCTTCCTGACCGCTGACTCTGGGCGGTTCATGGGTCATCTTTGCGTCTCTGGTCGCACTCTCCCTGGGTGACCTCGGCCGCTTGATGACTCTAAACAGCATTGGTGTGCTGAGGACTCCAGATACATGCCCTGTAGCCTCACGACCTGCCCCTGGCACCGCTCCGGGTGGGGTGTCTCGGAGCCTTCCAGACCACTGTGACCACAGGATATCCTCAGTCCCTCTACCTCAGTCCCACCCCACACCCTCCCTCTCTGCAGTAGGAACGGGGCCACCACCCTCCCGGGCGCTCCAGCCGGGGACCTAGGGACTGGCTGGCTGTCATTCTCTCCTCCCTTCACCCCGGAGCCTGTTGGTCAGTGAGCCCCGCTGCCCCAGGAACAACACGTCCCCTGAGCTGCACCACTCCTGACGCTTTCCTCGGGTCACATCCTGCATCTTCTGCCGGTGTCCCTGGAGAAGCCACTTAACCCTCCTCTTATCTTACTGCTGAATGGAAAGGTGACCTGGGAGGGCTTTTAAAAAGATAACTCAGATCACCTTGTTCCCATCATTATGAGCTGCCAGTGGTTGTCACCTGCCCCAAATAACATAAAACAACTCACAAATATACGTGCGCACACACACACATGCGCACACACATGTACACACACATGTACACACACGTATACACACATGCACACATGTGCACACACACACCCCCCATATGCACATGTGCACAAACATTCACATGCATATATGCACACATGCACACACATACACACAGGCTCACATGCACACATATACACAGACACGCACACACATGCACATATGTACACATACACACTCACATTCACACACGTACACACATGCACACACGCTCACATGCACACACACTCACATGTGTAAACACACGCACACACACTCACATGTGTATACACATGCACACACATGCACACATACTCACATGTGTATACACACATACATGTGCACACTCATCTACACATGCGCACACACATGCACACAGACACATGCACACACATGCACACATGTACACATGCGCAGATACATGCACACACATACATGTGCACACATGCACACACACTCACATGCACACACACGCGCACACACATGCACACATACTCACATGTGCATACACATGCGCACACACGTGCACATATCTACACACGCACACACACGCACACATACGCGCTCATATGCACACATGTACACACAGACACATGCACACACATGCACTCGTGCACACACATGCGCAGATACATGAGCGCACACACACGTGCACACACGCTCACATGCACACATGTGCACACACATGCACACATACTCACATGTGTATACACACACGCACACACGTGCACACACATCTACACATGCACACACCTGCACGCACACCTGCACACACATGCTCACATGCACACACGTGCACACACATGCATACATGCACACATGCACAGATACATGTGCACACACATGCACAGATACATGTGCACATGCATACACACGTGCACACGTGCACACATGCACACACTCACATGTGTATACACACGTGCACACACATGAACACATACTCACATGTGCATACACACATACATGTGCACACACATCTACACATATGCACGTGCACACACGCACACATGCACACACACAGTTCCATGTGCTTTATGAGAGAGAGCGTAAGCTGTCCTTTTGAGCAATGGGAGGAAAGCCCGCTCTGTGCGGCAGTCCCGTGCTTGGGTCACCACACAGTCCCGTGGGCACTAATATCCAGTGTGCTTTCAGCAGTTCAGATCCCGAACAGCAGGAAGAATAGCAGGACTGTCCGTGCATCCTCGCAGCCACCTCATGAAGAGGGCACCATCATTATTCCCGCACCGCAGAGGAGACTGCAGTGGGGACGGCTCAGGAACTCGCCCGGGGTGGGGTGCAGTCAGAGTGGGGTTAAGCGCGGCCCTGGTGCAGGACAGCTGCGCTGCGGGGCAGGTGGGTGAGTGGGAAGCTCACAGGTAGAGCTCCGTGGATGCGCATCTGTGGAGCAGGGTGGCTAGTCTTGTAGGGGCTCAGAAGGGTGCACACCAGGCTGGGATGGGACCCCAAGGAGGGCAAGTTACCTGGGGTGACGTGCTGTCTCAGCCAGGTGATGCCTGCCGCACGAGGGCTGAAGCATCTGGGCAGGACTCGGTAACCGGGAGAGTTTCTCCCAGAGGTGCACAGCCGAGGGACACCGCCATATCCCCCCTAGAGCCCACACTGCAGGCTGCAGAGCCTCCCTGGGACACCCATGCCGAGTGCACAGGCTCCTTTTGTGTCCCTGTTAGGAGAGGGAGGGTCCTGGGGCCTTGAAAAGTACCTGGGGCTGATGCAGGCTAGTTGACAGGAGCAGAGAGGGCACGCCACTCACCACCCTGCACCCTGCAGGTCATGCCCAGGTGGTCTGGGCACCTGTTGGCAGAGCCGGGACTCCCTTCTGCATGGACCCACCGGGCACGAGCATCTTCTGGCAGCAAGAACACGACTCCTTATGTGGGGAGCTTCCAGGATTCAGGAGCAGAGCTGAGAGGTGCGGCTGGGTCGCTGGCTAGCAGCCTTGGCCAGAGGACACGTGCCCTCGTGCCGATGACGCGGACGCCAGTGTCCTGCGCACGTGCCCAAGGTGGTGTCTGTCCAGCTTTCATGGTGGTGACGCAATCTGAGTCTGGGGAAGGAAGAAGGTGGCCCCAGGGGTTAAGAGGAGTGAAGGGAAAAAAGGGATTTTTTTCACCCAAAAGCCCTCGTGGCATTGACAACAGACGGCCCCCTGCATCCACCGGAAGGCGTTATTTTCCTAATGAAAACAGAGACACATTCTTATGGCAGTCGGCTCTCTGTAGCGACAAACAGGGGTCACGGGTGCAGTCTGTCATTACGGCTTGGCATGAACGGGACACACGGAATGGAAACCTGCAGCCACGGAGCGGTTTTGCCTGCGAAGCCGACACGTGTCTCATCAGCAGGCTGGTCGGCGCCCCGTTGGCCTGCGCGGTGTGTGGGGGGCGGGCGGGGCTGGTCTCCCCCACTCCTGGGGCGTCAGGCCCCTCACGTGCATGGGGGGGCTGGGTGGCTCGCCGAGTGATGCCCCAGGCGACATCCCCTGCCTCCTCCCCATTCCTCAGAGGAACCCCCGATACAGGAGTGAACCCGCCTCCCTCTGAGCCCCAGTGTCTCAGCCACCGAGGCCTCTGTCCGCTTCCTGGGTCTGAGGCCCAGGGCTGGGCTCCGGGCCCACCCCTTCGTCTCCCTCCACCCCGAAGGCCACCCTCAGGTTCGTGGTTTCTGAGACGGTGCTGAGGATGGTCTGTGTCCAGGAGCAGTTACATCCTTCACGACACCCCGAACAACGCTTAGATGTTTGCTCTGCAATACACGTTTACATGGCCAAAAAGTCAGCCCGAGTTGTTTCTCACACGGACGATGTTCTGTCCTGACTGCACAGACACACTTACGGCTGCCAGCTCTGCAGGCCGCTTCCTGGGGAGACTGAGGCAGCACCCTTCACGCCCCACCCACAGTGGCCGGGCCATTTCCTTCCGGGTCTGGGCCCCACGGGGCCCTGGTACACACCTGCACAGTGAGTGAGTGGCAGGAGCCACAGGAAACTCTGTGAAAGGAGGTGACACATTCAGAGACTTTTATAGCCTGGAGGGCGTGGGGTCCTCTGAAAAGCTCTGTGAGGTCCGTCAAGTTGAGGCCATCGACACCGTCAGTCACAGCTGACCACGAGGCTGGGAACTTGGCTTCTACCGAAATGCAGCACGTCCATCCTGCCGTCGACATCCAAGGCCCACATTTGCTCTGGTTTAGTTCCCTAGTCCCTGTCTTTCTCTAGAAGTGGTCTCCGATGCCCACGCCAAAGGCTCCCTTCCCAGAAGGTTCCTTGTGCATATACAATCAAGCACGTGGGCAGTAGAAACCAGCGCACCAACGCCAAGGTTTAGTGCAGGTAGTGACAGACCCGGGACCTAATGGAATCCTAGGACCCATGCAAGCAACAAAGACTTGTTTACACTGTCAGCCTCTGGGCCAGGTGAGGGGGGACCAAAGCACTCAGGCTCCCCCCATGTTTTTAAAAGAGAAATCTGATTGGACTTAACCACACTGATGAGTTATTGTGAAGACTCGGATCCTACTCCATCAATCAGAGAATGCATTTTGTTCCTAAAATTTTAGGACAGAGATTCCCAGTCTCCTTACCCACAGAAGACTGTTGGCAGCACACCCACTGAACGTGTGGCACTGAGTGCTGGGGTCCCTGAGGGACAGCTCACATTTACCTGCAACCGTACAGTTGTTGAAGAGCAGTGACATATATACAACGGTTTGAATCATTAATTTTAAAAGGCTCATTAAACTGTAAATTTGGGTGATAATGACTTGTCCAGGTAGGTGCACTGATTGCAACCAATGCCTTACCCTGCTGTGGGAGGCGGGTGGCAGGGGTGGCTGTGCATGGTGGTGGGGGGTACATGGATACTCACTGCACAGTACCTCAAGTTTGCTGTGAACCTAAAACCGCTCTAAAAAGTATAAAGTCTATTAAATATACACAGCAACAGCCACAATGAGGACTTTCCTGAAACCAAGAGTTCTCCAGCTGTGTGCTCTGGCCCCGGGTCTGGGTCCCCACTGGACCCCCTTCCCCCTGTGCCGCCCCCTTCAGCCCCCGCACCTCGGATCTCCCCATCACGTGTCAGAACAAACACAGCCTTTCGGTGATGGGGTACCTCCCTCACCCCCGCTGCCCACGGACTTCACAGGACCCCACACCTTTTGTCTCCACAAGGAAAACGCAGGCTGTGATCTCCGTATTGCAACACTTTTATTTACCTTTTCTGTAATCTAATTAATAGATGACTGCATGGAGATCAAGGCACTTTCAAAGGGCCTGAGACGGCTTCATAGGAAACGTGTTCTTTTGACGTCCAGGGCTCTGTCAAAGTCTGTGATAATTTCATGTAAATCCTGGTGCTCCGAATCTGTATCTTTTAACCTGTATGTACCATTTTTAACACCCCACATTTCAAAGGCATCGGAGGCCGGCCTAATTGTAGTACACGATTATATTATAAGTTAGCAAGCAGCACACCATCCTGAGTTCTTAATATCACTGTGGAAGCTCATTGTAAAGATGTTCACGGAAGTCAACGGGCTGTGGTGGGAGAAACCACGCCCTCAAGTTCTGGTTCCTGCAGCAGCGAGGGCCTGCAGGGTCTCTGGGTTTGGGGACTGCCATGGGCGGGACCTGGAGGGTCTGCGTCCCTGACATTGCATGCGTCCCTGGCCATCAGCCATCACGGTGCGTCGCCATCGGAACCTCCGCTGTACTTGCTGACAGTTTCTCCTTTGTTCAATCTCGGCAAATGGAATAGTTTTATGCATTTTGATTTCCTGATTGCCACCCCTCTCCTCGGTCCATCCCATGGGCTTTCGGGTTCTTTCACGGGGGTGGCTGTGTTCGGAGCCATGACACAGGAGCCCTTCTGTCTCATGGGAGCACATGTGACGCGGTTTCCCAAGACCACCCCGCTGTGCCCCTGTCTGCCCAACGCCCCTCCTCATGGACTCCAGCCTTCCTCTTCCTGCCTGGGTGGGGGGCAGCCCAGGAACTGCGACTCCCCCTTGATGTACAAGTGTTTGGGGGCAGGGACAACAAAGCACCATACACGTGGCAACTTAGAACAACAGACATGTTCTCCCACAGCTCTGGTGGCCAGAAGTCCAACATCAAGCCATAGGGCCACACTCCCTTTGGAGGATCTGATTGGGGGAGGGTCCTTCCTGCCTCTTCCAGCTCCTGGTGGCTCCTGGGTGGTGGCTGCCTCCTTCCAATCTGAGCCCCATCTTTCCATGGCCTCCTGCCCTGTGTGTCAGAGACTCAAATGTCCCTCTGCCTCACTGCTACAAGGAGAGCTGTCATTGGATTTAGGGCCCACCCTAAGTCCAGGGGGATCTCATTTGCAGAACTTAAACTCAATTACATCTGCAAAGACCCCTTTTCCGAATGAGGTCACACTCGCAGATTCTGGAGGCTGGCACGTATCGACTCCACCACTTGCTCTTGGAGAGCCCCCCAAGCCCTCTTGCGAATGCAAGGATACCTTTTCCTGTGCTCTGCGTTTCTGGGGTTCTAGCAGAAGTTCTCAGGCTCGAGGAAAGTCCCCCTTAGCATCCTAGTGCCTGAGCACATGTCACGCCGTCTTCACCGTAACTGGGATGCTGTAGAGTGTGAGTAGCACGGCCACAGCGTGACACAGCGAGGCGCCGCGCGGACCAGCCACAGGCCCGGCAGCAGGGCTCGCGGGGCGGAAACGGAGGGCACCTCTCCTCCCACTCGCTGCATGAAGACCAGGTCCCGACATCATCCTGCTCAGCCTACGTTTGTCACAAAGGGCTGTTTCCCTCAGCAGGACTTCTGGTGCAGATGCAGCCAGGTGGCCATGGCACAAATCGCAGCTGTCCTCTTAACAGTGTGACCTAATGCTCAGCAGTTCTGAGTGTCAGGTGCTTCTAGCCCCCTGAGCCCCCAGGAGAGGACGCAGAGCATGACCAGGAGGGCTCTTAGCCTGGTGCAGAGTGGGTGCCTTTCTGCAGTTAGCTGTTTCCCAGGTGGAAGTCTTCGTGATAAGGACTAGCCCACAGTCCCGCAGGGCATCGGTGCCTGTGCATTTTGGCTCCTTCCTATTGTTTTCCTCAAGATTTGGAGACTCCAGAGCTTGCTAGCTAGTCCCCCAGCTCAGCTCCAGGGCTGGGCCGTTTGTCTCCCACCGGCGTGGGCTCCTTCTCTCCTCCCCTCGCCCTGTTTGCAGGACCCTCCGCTGCGAGCCACGCTGGCAGGGGTCTGGGGGCCCGGGCTGCCGCAGGCGGGGGTGGGGGGCATAGGAGGAAAGGCACGCGGCGGGGTGCGGGGGTCAGGGCAGAGGACCACGAGGGCCTCGCTGGGGTTGGGCGTCTGCGGGAACGTCACTTCCTGCTTCCTGTCTGACTTCCTGTCCCCTGGGGGCGTTTTCTACCTTTTAGGAGCAGACGCTGTCCCAGTTTGAGCGCAATCTTACGTCACCCTTTGCAGTCACAGCCAGTCCTGCCAGGAGGTCAGTGAAAGCAGAGACCTCCGCCCTGAGAAGGGCCAGCACGCAACTGGCCGGCTGGCCGTCAGGGGCTCCAGCGGGGGCCGTGCAGGCGCTCCTGCCTCCTGCCTGGGTCGGCATCGTCAGTGGGGCCGGCGCCTGGGCGACAGGGGACAAAGGACAGTGTTCTCAGATGGAGGTTGGGATGGAGACGAGAGAAGAAGCAACGTCTTTCATTTTTCTGTTGAGTTCATTCTAATTTCTACGGCAATTCATAACACATTTTGGAGACATTCAAATAATCCCAACCAAACATTCAAACCCCGCATTGCTATTCTGGGAATGAAAATTGAAAACCTCTGCTACTTTTGCACAGCCTCAGTCATTATATTTTTATGACTTTGGTTAACATTGGGCTATAAAATCCAGTAAATAACGGTTAAAAGCGGAGTCATTTGCTTAAAAATATTTTACGAGCTTAATTTTTGGAATGCCTGAACTTTCCACGAGCTTCCCCACTCTGTGTCCCCGGAAAACGTGGTCCTTGCGGCTCTGCTTGCTGACAGCACCCCGTGTTCCCAGTAGCCGGCCTGCCAGACTGCAGGGAGTCATTTTGTCTCGATGACGCGGTGGCCGCATGCCACTCTGCCCACCGCTCTCTTGGACGACACCACGACCACGCGCTGGGCTCGGCGAGCTTTCTGTGGGTGATTACACTAAACTATGCCTCATCGCAGCCCCATCGAAGGCCGCCATCCTGCCAGAACCTGCTCTGCTTTTCATCCTTGGAGTCAGGAATCGTGAACTTGAACCCTCTCAAATGCTCCTTTGCACTCAGAGGGCTGTGTAGGTCCACTTCCTCTAGTAGTGTCCCCCCTGGACAGACGCGCCATGCACAGAAGACGCATCGCAGGAGAGAGGGCGTAAGGACGGGACCCTGAGTCACCTGTGTACTGAGGCACATGGTGGACCCTCTACCCATCGCTTTGTGGGCACCTTTCGTGCCCAGGAATCCCAGGAAAAGCCCTGGGTCCCAGGAAAGAGCCAGTGTGCGAGCACATTCGGGACAAGTGCTGGGAGGAGGGCGGCCAGGGCCACAGCTTGGCGGGAAGATCAGGACATCCCTGGACACTGGCTCCGGGGGCCACCACTCAGGGTGGGCGTCCCATGCTCCAGGATGTCTCTGGACACCGGCTCCAGGGGTTACCACTCAGGCAGGGGGTCCCATGATCCGGGTGTCCCACCCAGGCTATCGTGGACCAGTTGCAGCTGACAGTTGACAGGGACTGTGCAGGCAGTATGAACCCGTCTTAGAGATGAGCACAGTAAGGGGGTGGGGATCAGGAGCCTGTCCCACGCCCCATAGCTGAGAAGTGGTAGGCACACACTATGGGGCCCTCACTGTGTCCCCTCCCAGGGTGATGTGGTGTCTGAGCAGACTGCACTGTCAGGGGCCATCTGTCCCATCTCTGAGTCACTTGAGTCTCCCTCAGAGAGGCTGCTGGGCTCTGCAGTCCCTGGGGTCAGGCCGCCCCAACAATGGTGCCCACTGGGCCAGGGCCGGGCCTCACCCCCATCCAGGTCGCCTTCCGCACCTGAGGGTGCACTCCTGGCTGTGCAGTGTGATTCCCGTACCACTGGGGGTGGGCCAGACCCCAAACCTCCCTCCTCACTTAGCCTTAGTGTTTAGGGCCAGCAGTCCGGTAGTGTGAGTACGTGTTTCTTACCGCGACCTCCTGCTCCGTGCAGTACGGGGGGACCATGTACTGCACCCCCAGTGCCATTGGTATTTGCAGTGTCCTTGCAAGGCAGTACCACCTTCCCGTGCTGATATCACCACACGGTCCCTTTTGAGGTTTGTCATCACACCTGATTGAGTAGTCACTGCTGCGTTGCCTTTGGGGGAACGACTCCATGAACTGGGACACTGAAGCGCTGACAGGACTCATTGGTTATGTCCCCAAGAATGCCCTGGAGGGACACAACCTCTGCCATCTCCACCTCTACCTCAGCCCCCATTCCCTTGTCGGTGTCCAGCAGCCTCCGTGACCTCAGACCCCAGTGACCTCAGGTCTGCTGGTCTCTTGCTAGCAAACTCTCCGGTGTTGGTCGGTGGTGGGGACTGAAGGTGGATGTGCTGGGCAGGAGCAGTGGGACATGGGGCGTGCCAGCTGGTCACCCTACAGGAGCCACATCTGAGTCAGTGAGGTGCCTTCGAGCACGTGCAGTGTGGGGTGTGGACGAGGAAAGGTCCCCAGTGTCGTTAGTGTCGCCCACGTGCAGGTGACAGTGCCATGGGTGGAGTTTTTCGTGTCCTGGTAACTGTTCAGGTGCCCACGTTTTCCTCCAGGTGGACTGATGGCCAGCCCTAATCCTTCGGAGCTGCGAAGGACCTGAAATGCAGCTTCCCCTGTTGGTCGGGCTGCTTGTTGTGGGTTACAATTAGAGTGGGGGAAACGTGACAGAAAGACTAAGTTGGGGTCAGCAGTTCTTCTTGGGGAACCACATGGCGTCTGAGACTTCCTCTCATGGACTTGGAATCTGACGCCGCCTTGTGCGCCCTCTTTAAGGTTCCGTAAGTTACGATTTAGGCCTTGTCATTCCTGTGTTGTCACTGTCACCTTGCCGAACCATCGTCAAATGCTCCTGAGGGGGCAGGCGTCCCCCTAGCGCTTAGCTGGCATCTCGAGGATTCAACCTTCACAGGACCCCGTGAAGCAAAGAAAAGCATCCCCCACCCGCAGGTGAGAACACTGAGGCCTGTAACGTGTGAGCTTGTCACCCAAGGTCTAGGGGTCCCCCAGGACATGGCAGACCTGGCAACGGCTCCCAGGCGTTTCCGAGTCTGAAAATGACACTTTGCTGGCCATTGTGTCATTTTGCTGGCAAAACAGGACGCACAGCCCCTGAGAAATGCCGCCCAGTTAGGAAGACACAGGGCACGCGCGCGTCTGCGTCTCCCTGGTCCTTCGATCCTAGTCACAACTCGGTGATAGCACTGATCTGCTCTCCCGCCGCCCAGCCGGCCACCGCGGTGGCCTGTCATTCTCCGCGTGGAGGGAGGACGTCGGAAATCCCGAGGAGCCATTCGGCGCCTTACGGCCTGCCCGATAGCGATGTCCGAGTGTGTCCACTTTCATGGCCTTCATCTGAGTCCAGATAGGAATCGCCGTGTCGAGATTTAGAGCCCAGGAAGTAAATCCATTACCTTCCCGGTAGGTGCCACTTACATGCCCGACACCACGTCTGTGGAGATGAGATGGCGTCCCCGGGAGGTGGGGCCGTGTCGCGGCTGCCCCCTCCGTCCTCCGCACAGAGGCCACTGCCCATGGGGGAGCAGAGCCACGGGGGGCCCGCCTGGCTGCCCCCAGCTCCGGCCTCGTGCTGGACAACAGGTGCTAATTGGCGTCACGGACAGCACGCTCGTCCCCAGACAGACCCCCGCCTGCTGCCCACGTGGATTGGCGTGAGCTTAGGTAAACTGAGGGGCACCCCGTGAGGGGCGTCTTCAAGAGAAGTGACAATGTCCGACAAGACACCGGCCTGGACCCGGGAAAGTAACCCCCCGCCCAAGAGCCCCATTTCTGCTCCTTCTGTCTCAGCAAGGAACGGCCTGTCCTCACGCAGCTGTCCCCTCCCGGCCCTGAGCCTGCGGTGACATCAGCACTGCCTGTCCCTTCTGGTTCAAAGGGGACTGAAATTAAATTTTTTTTTCTGTAGTTAATGCTTTCCATGGACTCTGTTATAATGTATGTATTTCTTGGTGAATTTAATATAAGAGTTCACTTTTCTATCCTTTTTTAAATTTAATTTCACTCTTTTGACTATGAAAAACATTTGCATATCAAAAGTTACAGCCACATTCCCGGGAATTCTTAAAGAAACCTCAGCCTCCCTCTTTGTCTTCTGCATCCCACCTCCCTCTTACAGGTGATTTCCATTCCTGGATCGCTTCCCTGGGCTTCTTTTTGCAAAAATAAGCAAGTAGTTTTGCGCATTCGTTTACATCTCTATCCTTTGTTTCAGAAAAGTGGCGTGCTAGCCGGGCTCTTCTTGCAATTGGCTTGAAGACGAATCTGGAAATCATTTCGTGTCAGCTCACAGAGATCTCTGCTCCCTCTTCTCACGCCTGCGCAGCTCGCTGCAGCTGCCCCCCATCAGCTTCGTCCCGAGGACAGGTGCCCCTGCGCTTTCACCTCATCCGACAGGTCCACTCGGAACCAGGGGTGGAACCGGGGACACCACGTGCCCGGTGGCAGAGGCCGAGGGCGGGACAGGACACGATCCACCACCGATGCTGAAACTCATGAAGCTGACTTGAGTCGCCCGGAAACAAAAGGACGAATCAGATTTGAAATAGTCTTCCCAAATGTGGAGACCAGGAGGGACAGACACAGCAGAGAGGTGGCAGCTGGGCACGCAGGAGGGAGAGCACAGGGCCCACAGCTCCGTCCCTGAACCTAGGATGGGCCTGGACGGGCCTGAAGACCAGAACAGCCCTGAGTGATGTTGTGGGGGACATCGTCCCCGTGGGCCGGGAGGACAGGCTGTGACAGTCCCCATGAGGACATGCCCACACCTGGGGAAATGGGCCTTGGTCGAATCAGGGCAAATGCCTGCAGAAGGTGGCCCGGCAGGGGCCCAGCGCAGATCCAAGGCTGGGGTTCCTGGGGCTGGGCTGAAGTTAGGGTGCCCCGCTCCCTACTTGGAGGTCCTTGGGCCACGGTGGGAACTGCCTTCCCAGTGTCTGGGGAGCAACAGGGTAAAACAGGGGATAATTCAACACCACGTCTCCTAATGCTGAAGTGCTGACAACGGCAACATGCACCGTGACGTTGGTGACACTTTTCCTGGAATTCACCCGACAGGTCTTGCCAGAGACAGTGACTTCCAGAACACGAGGGAACACTGAGAGTTTGGGAAACACTGGGTGAGATTAGGTCCGTGTGTCTTCTCTGCAGGACTTGTCAGAGCCTTTAACGTGCTCACGGGTCCTGCACGTTTCTAAGGTCGGGCCAGGCGCGCAGGTCGGTCAAACTCCTGTTAGCAACGAGGGCCTAGACGTTAGCCTCCTCTCGACGCCTCGGATGGGTGCGTCCCTGGAGACCTCAGGGCTTCTTTCGGCGGTCCCCGCGGGGGTCACAGTCCCCGCGGGGGTCACAGTCCCCGTGCCTGCTGTGTGGGAGCTGCCGTCACGCGTGAGCTGGGGTCTGGGCACCCACCCAGCCGTGCCTCAGCTCCACTCTCTGCTGGGGGGCCATGGTTTCTGTGGTCTCCTTCAAGGGCCCCTGGGAGCAGACTGGCCATGGGGAAGACGCGGCAGCCATGCAGCAATGTGGGAGTCCTCAGGGACCAAGCCCAGGGTAGGGGAAGGGGAGCCTTCCGTGCTCCAGAGCTCTGGGGCCCCTGTGCCCCCAGCACCCTCAGGCCCTCCTCCCCCAGCAGGGTGCCACAGTCAGGGACACTGGGATGAATGACCCATTTATAGCAGCTATGGATGGACTGCCTTCCAAGTTCCAGGGTTCCTCTGGGCTCCAAGATGGAGCTTGAACTCCAAAGAAGGAGCCCCTCATATTCTAGCAGGGGGAGGCAGCTGTCCGTTAGTGCCCGATACAGAGGATCTTAGACTGCAGGTGCCACGGAGGAAGCAGTGTGGTGGGGGGCGGTGGGGGGACATCTCAGAGGTCATTTCTGTGAACACAGAACCTCCTTAGAGAGCGTGCTGTGGGCAGTCCTGCGTGGTCCATCCTGGGGCTCGTGGTGCTCAGGACGAGGTGTCGCCTGCTGTTGGAATGCACCCCCAGGGGTGTGGTGGCCTGGAGGGCAGCAGACACCTTGGGCTCTGGCAGAGGTTGAGTTGGGATGCCTTAGTGGTGTTGAGGGGGTACACAGATGCATTTGGTGGCCACACAGCCGTTCCTGGGAATGTACCCAATGTCACCTCATGTCAAGTGGGTGTGAACATCTGGGGCCAGAGGGACTGGCTTACAGAGGGCGTCCCTGAGTGCCTCACTGGAACCCAGGCCGGGGGTGCACGGCACCACACCTCCTTCCAATCAGAGCTCGTAAGCCCCGGAAAGTGGGGGGTGGTCAGGCCTGTTCTGGGCATTGTCACAGGACCCCCACCTTCCGCCACCTTCATCCCTGTGCCCCTGTTTACTTCCTCCTCGTCCTCCTCTCCTCCTCTTCCTCCCCCCTCCCCCCACATGTGTGACTAGCTATAAATGGAACTTCCCAGAATCTGGGGAGCCCAGCCCTGCTGTGTGAAGAGCAAAGGAGCCTGTGTGTGAGGGTACCGAACGCCGAGGGCACCAGACACGCTCCGACCAGCCGTGTGGCATCACCCCTGGCGCCTCCCGACAGGAAGGAGGCTCATAAATCACTGGTCCAAGCAGCGAGAAAAACGTGCGACAGCCGCGTGCTAGAGGCTCGTCTGCCGGCCGCTGAACAAGCTGTCCTTCGGGGTGGCGGGGCCTCCACCGACCTCCAAATCGAGAACGTGGCAGGAGGTACTGCGGACGGGCCGTCGGGCCGCTGCCCTCAGCGATGAAGCCCTCGGGGACCTGCGGCAGGAAATCACGCCCAGATATCCGCGTGGACGGACACAGCCGTCCTGTCCCCACGCCGCCGGCGTCACGTTTACTTCTATACGACGTTGTCACCCCTGCATGTCACATCTGGATCGCCTGGCCACTGTCCAGACCGCTCCGGCACCCCTGGAATTCCACCCGCCGCTCCGCCTCTGACGGTCTCGGCCCCTTCCCTCCCGCCCACACCCCCCACCCCGCAAGCCCCCAAAACTGCCAACCTGGTACCCGGTTCGAGCTCTGTCGCTTCAGGAATGCTATGCAAAGGGAACCGCACAGCACGTACCCTTCGGGGACCAGCTTTGTCCCCCAGCGCAGACCCTTCCCGGGCTGTCCAGGCTGCCCTGTGCACCCATCGTTCACTCCTGTTTACCGCCAAGTAGCATTCCGCGGTGTCTCAAATGCATGTCTTGTCACCGCAGTCCCGGGGAAAGGGTACGAAGAGAGGATTCCCAGTGCGTCTGCAGGGATTGCTGGGTCCCGGGGACGAGTTTATGCCAAGGAGAGCGATGTCACTCAGGTGACTGGTGACTGACACCCGGCTGGTCATTTGGAAATCAAGTAGAATCCCGTGATATTCAGTCCAGTGCCCTGGATGACCCAGAGATGTGGGGACAGTTCTAGCTGCTGGCTACTCCAGGGCTTACTGTGACATGGAGGCTGCTGGGGGCGGAGGCCTTGGGGATGAGGTGGAGGCCATGGGGACCAGGCAGAGACCATGGGGACCAGGCAGAGGCCTTGGGGACCAGGTGGAAGCCTTCATGCTATTGTTCCTTGAAGGGCGTGTTAGAAGTCTTCTCTCATGGGGTCACCTCACGTGACATGGAAGGGACCTGAGAGCCACAAGGGGTGGCAGTAAATACCTGCACGTAAGGCGTGCCCTCCGAGTGTCATTTCCATCAGCCGGGGCGAAGCCCCGCCAGCTGACTTCGGTGCCTCCGGCCTCCGGGAATAAATCGCTTAATTTGCAGAGTGCTATAAAGGGCTCATGACGTAAGTGGGTCCCACGTGCCCTAGAAGGGGCTGTGGCTGGTCGTTGGCATAGCAAATTTCATGATTACTTTTGGAAATTATGCTTCTTATTTATAAGTCCTGTCAAAGAAATAAACTGAATGGAATCACCAGATGGCCCTAAATAGTGTCCGTATTGCCTAGAGCCGTCCTCAGGGAGCTTTGCTTAGAGGCACTGGGAGCCCTGGGAGGGCGAATGCCAGCAGGAAAAGGGACCAGTGGCTGTCATGCCCGTCTGCTTGTCTGCTCAGTGAGGCTTATGAAAGGGCCCCAAAGTGGGACACGCCTCCAAAGGTCACTGTAAACGTGCCATGTACTGGATTTCACGGAGTCTATGGGAAAGGAAGTTGAAATCCCCCCCAAATTAGACTTGAATCTTGGCCAAACAGTGCGGATGCACCCAACGAGCTCACATGCAACAGGCTGGCCTTCCCAGCACATGTTCACGAGCCTTGAGTTTGTTTGCATATTTGGTGGCCGTTCCTACAGCCCCCAGGTCTCTTACGGTTACCAGGTTCCTTACGGTCACTGTGGGCAAAGTGAAAATGAAAGGGTGCATCTCTGGCAGAGGCGCCGCCCCCTGCCGGGCTGGTGGCCGGGCCACTGTGGGGACAGGCACGGACCCTAACTACTTGGCTGCACCCTGGATCTGGGCACAGGAACGATGGGGTCCCTGCCAGGGAAGCCCTCACCCCGGTCGGCAGGGCCGACGGCTGCCCCAGCATGCCACGGCTGCCTGGAGACCAGGAGGCACAGAGACGCCCGCAAGGAGGCCAGGAGGTTTGCAGAGTCGGGGCCCGGGGACTGGCAGGCTTCTGAGATGCCCAGCTGCTGGCACCTGTCACACAAGGAACTCCGGGCCTCACTTGCAAAGCCTCTCTTTGCAGGGCCTGGCTACCTGCGGCCACATGGGTCGTCCTCTGATTACTCCTCTCCTGGGACAAGTTAGAGAAGGAATCAGTGGTCAGGAGCGACGATGTGGCACCAGCAAACAGGACTTGTGCCCAGCGTATCCCCAGCCTCCCCGCTGTCTTCTCAACACAGAGCCTGAGCTTCCTGCGGTCGGGGTGACGGCCGAGCTCGGCGGAGGCCTGAGCCGTTCTCCGAGCAGCCCTGCTCCCCAGCTTGTAGATTCCCACACACGGCAGACCCCACGTCGCTCCTCGTCTGGGGGCGCGTGTTTTCCACGTGGGGTTGTTCCTTTCATTTCCATCTCACGCAGACACACACACACAAAGCTGGCAGCCACCCTCGGCGCTCGCCGTCCTGCACGTGACATCGCAAATTAGAGGCAAGGACAACTTTACTATCAGTGATACTTCAGTGAGTATCAGTGTTGTCAGCTGGTTTAAACGAAGGGGTTCCTCCCGGGGTGACGGTCGGCGTGACGGCGGGGGCCGTCTCTAGCTGGGTGAACATACCCTATATTATGTGGTGACGAAGTCCCTCGTCACTCTCGTCTCCGTTGCACACAGAGGAATAGCCCGTCAGTCGCCGTGGTATCAAATGGACCCTGCTTGGTACAGAAAACCACTTGTTAATTTGCTCCAATTCTGTCTTTTTCTCATTGGCAGGCCACAAGCACGGCCAATTTATCCATAACACGGAGCTGGCAGGAAATACGTCCTTTTTTATTATTATTATTATAATTGAAACTAAAAAGCAAAATTAAAAGCATGTCATAAGGGAAGAGCTGTGTGGACTGCGGGCGTTTGCCTGGCCCTCCCGGTCTCACGAGCGCGCATATCGGGCACCAACTGTGAGCTCACCCTGAGGCCTTCCGGTCACAGCATCTGACGGCCAGTCTCCTGCTGTGGGAACGTGAATCGATTTGGAAGTCTCCGTGGGGACACACTTGGGTCCATTTGTAGGATGTGGCTCTAGGGTAGCCCGCTACGCAATACTGACAGCCGGAAGCCTCTCCTTGGCCAGCTCTCCCGGCTTGTTCGGTAGGAAAGCCACATGTGTCAAGTGCAAGGGAAGAGGTGACCTCGGCGAGTGAATGCCCTTCCCTACTGAGCTCTCGTTCAAAAAACGTTACTGTCCTCAAAACACAAAAGGCTTTGAATACGCCTGGACTTGAGTTACGATTTCATTACGAAATCATAACGTGCTCATGATTTTGTAGTAAAGTATTTGGTATAGACTAGCAGCTCCTAAAAGAGGGGCATTAATTGTGTAACCACAGAGCTGATGGCCATGACTTTGTAATAAAATCGTAAACTCAAGTCCGGGTGTTCCTTCTGCCGGACCCTGTATTATGGTTTTTTTTAAAAAAAAAAGCACGTATGGAGATAGAAAATCTCCCTTCTGCTCCTATGGCCACTCTTTTTTTCCCCCAACAAGTGACATTGTTAGGTTCCTTGCAGGTTCCAGAACATTTTTTATGCTCCATCTTGTACAAATGCTTTTACACAAACAGTAATAGTTCACACATCTGTACCTTCTTGAAACTATTTTTAGTCACGGGTGTCACTTTATCCCTCCTGTTGATATGGAGACCACGTGTTTATAAAGTCCAGTGCCATCTGAAGGCTTGGACTCCCGTGGGTCTCCATCCTGTGGCCGTTTGGGACGTTCTCAGTAGGTCCCTGCGACACGGCATGATGCAGGTTTGGGATTTGTGGACAAACTCTACCTGGAAATGGGGGCGGGATGGAATCAGTGGTTCCCAAAGGGGTTGGCACGTGCCTGCCATCCGTGCTTTTCCAAACTCTCCCTGTTGCATGGGGTTCTGTGCCTTCGTGTGGGGGTGGGGGACTGCAGAGGCCCAGCAAGGTCGCCGCGGCCACAGTGCGCCTGCACGCTGCCTGGTGCTGTCTGCACGCGAGGCTCAGGGGATGCAGAGCGCCCTCTGCACCCCCCGCTGCCAGGTCCTGTCCTTAGGGACGGGACAGCATTTGCAGACCTGAGAACAATCCCACGACTTAGGTGCCCCATGGATCTGTCCTCTTCACGAAGGGGAACATGGAATCACACCCAGCTGAGGTCAGTATACGCCCATCAAGCGGTTTACATTTAAGAAACCTCAAACGGTCTTTAAACCGACTGCTGTGGTTGGGCTTCTACCGGCGTCTGGACAGTTCTGGGGCTGAGCAGTGTGGGGCGGGAGGGGGGCAGCTGGACGTGGGCCCTACGTCCTGGCTGCGCCACGCAGCCTCAGTTTGCCCGTCTGTGACATGGGACACAGATGAGAGTGCGTGCGGCAGGTGCTGTGAGGATGGCTCTGAACACGCGGGGATGGTGACCGCAGATGGCCTGGCCCACAGCGACTGTCTGGGAGGTCTGCTTTCGCGGGTGAGGGTGTGGGCACCGTGGGAGCGTGTCCGGTGCAGTGATTTCATGCACGTGGGGACATTGTCCCTCCCGAGGCGTCAATGCCGCAGGCGTGTCGTCCAGGGTGCTTGGAGAGGCTCGTGGAAGCTCACATCTCCCAGGCTGGGTGGACAGCTTCCTCACCGGACCAAGACTCCCGCGTTCCCCCTCACAGGGCGTTTCTATGTCCCTACTGCTGCCCCAGGATGGGAAGACACCGGTCCTCACACCCACACCATGTGCCAGGGCCTCAGTGACCACCGGATGTGATCAGCAAACAGAACCCAAGAAAGATGCGTCTGGGACAGTCACGTGGCCGCTGCCCAGTGGCACCTCCTGGCTGTCCAGGCCCCAGGCTCCCTGAGGCCAAGCAGGGCCCTGCCTGAGGCGGGCGGAGCTGTGCCCGCTCCCTGGGAGGCCCGCTGGTGGCTTTCCAATTGGACCCCGAGTCTGTTGACATAAAGGAAGAGTCAACAACACCTCATTCGGAGGGGGTGGAGGGCAGGGGAGTTATTTTGCATTTTAATGCTTCCAGGAAACTCGTGTTAGTTTTCTCTTTTACTTTTATTTTCCTTTCCTGTTTGGGCGACACCCAGCAGCTCAGGAATGGGCTCGGGACCCTTAGAACAGTGCATTTTCTTTTTTTTCTTCCAAGTTAATGTTGGCAGGACAGAAGTTATTTTAGTCTGACTTTGGTTGATAAATGACACTTGTTTTAATTTTATGGTGTGGAGAATTGATTCAAGATGACTTGTAATGTTTGGAAGAAAGATGCCTAATAGGGTTTTTGTTTTGACTAGTCCCAAGTAATTCTCGTGTGAGGGGGCGAGGCCTTTCATTTGGATTATGTCACGGGGGTCTGTGGAGACTTGAGTGCTAACCATCCAGGTTCCGTTCCAGCTGGGCAACGTGGGGCTCAGGACCCCGCTCTCCGGGGGTTAGCTTTCTTATCCATAAAATGGGGTGGTCGTGCCCACCCTGACCGCTGTCAGGGGCAATGGGAGCCCGGCTCAGGGTGCGAGGGGGGCAACAGTGGGTCATTTTCCTCGAGTGCTTCTGTCTGTCTGTCTGTCTGTCTCTAACTGTGTTGCTTTCCTTGGCTGGTGGGGGACTGGCGCGGGGTCAGCCGAGAAAGGAGGAAGTAGCACAGGTGGGAGATGCCACGGGGGTGCTGGAAGCCAGGAGAGACTGAAGCTGGCGGCTTCTCCGGTTCACCTGAAGACTCTGAAAATAGAAGTCTTTGTGATCGCATTTCAAGTCTCTTAAAAAAGATCCAGCACACACACAGCATCTGCCTGCGAAGACACACACAACCCCTCAGCTCCAGGGGCTGTTCATCCAGTGGACACGACGACATGAGCAAAGGAGGGTGGGTGTCCCCAGGAGCCCTCACCCCTGAAACGGAGACAGCAGGCCCCACTCAGCTCGGGGAGAAGAAAACAAGACTACATGTGAGCAAGTCTGAAAATGGGGAAAATACAGCTTCCGTGCAGCTTGTTGTCTTCCCCCAAGACCTGCTGTTCGTGGACGTCAACCTTCCAATTTCCCAAGCGCAGTTTTTACCGCGTGCGTGGCCTCGCATGACACAAAATGCACGGGGAGTTCCCGGCAATGACAGTTTCTCCTGAACAAGAGTGCAGTCCTACCGTCCCTGAGCTCCAGAGGACAGGCACTGTGCCACATCCTGGTCAACACCAGCCCAGGTGTGAGGTCAGGAGAGGGGCCGAGTCCAGACGGGGTGACGCGCTCACCGGGGTCCCCGCTTCTGCACGTCTGTCTGCGCGTTGCCTTGGCCCCGGATGCGTGCTGGGCAGCCCGCTGGGCATCAAGGCCGAGGCCGGCAGCCTGCCAGGAAGGCGCCGCCCGGTCAGTCCCAGCTCATCAGGAATGGAGGCGATTCCTCTGGGTTTCAAATTTGACCAAGCGACACGTCAACTTTTATTTATTTATTTTTTTACCATCAGGAAGTCCTTTAATAGATTTTCACCAGCAGACCTCAGGTCACAGGAAGAAATATAGGGCAGGAAGATTAGACCAACACTCATTTGGCTTTGCGGAAACTGGTTATATCCACCTTATAAATAGCCGGCCCCTGCAACCTCCAGGCCTCGGAAAGCCAACCAGGAACGCCGCTCACGGAGCTCAGGGAAATCTGCTCACAACACGTCTGGAGGTTCATGACACTGAGGATGTCCCCGAAAAATGTCCTCCAGCCTGACGCCTGCCCATCAAACGCCCCCTTCCTCTGGTACAGTGGGGGGTTGCACCAGAGTCCTGGACCTGCCCCAGGTTGGCCTGGGGCCGGAGGGGAGGACCGTGGACTGGGTGTGTCCCTGTGAGCCGCCAGGGGCTGTGCGGAGGACAGCCACCCCGTGGGGACTGCAGGGGCCTCTGTCTCTGCGAGCAGCCCCGGGGCAGTGGCGGCGGGTGCACACGACCAAGGCCTCCCCCTGCACCCTTGGCGCCCAGCCCTGCATGGCACCTCTGGCCTCGCCCTCCCCACGCAGAGGACTATTTAACCTGGGCTGCTGCTGACAAAATCATCTTCAGATACTTTTGTGCATCAATCCCAGAATTTCTGATGGCTTTTTTATTATTTACTGAAATGTAACACAGAGTCAACAGACTACGGATCAGACAAAGGAAAGGCCGTAAACCCCTCTGAGCCCCTAGGACGAGTAAAGCGGCAGGAACACCAATACCGCGGAGGGTTCCTGTATCCCTCCGCGGGGCCCGCCTGTGGCCCTGCTTTCCTCTTCAGTGTCCTGGTTCCAATTCCCCGTGGTTCCATGCAGTCCCCTCAATATGGGTGTAACTTCAAGCACATACTGCTCATTTTTGCATGTTTTAACTTTATGCAAATGAAATTCCATTTTATTTAGTCTTTATGACTAGGTTTTTCCATTCAGTGTTGTATTTTAGATGCTAATCTACATTGACATGTGCGATCAATTCTTTTCATTCCGCATGGCATTTCTTCACGTGAAGATACTGTGATTTATCCACTCTCTTGTCCCCTGATTTTTGTTACTGCACATATTCTTCCAGAAGCCTCCTTGTTCGTGTCCCCTGAGGCAGCCGTGACACTCTCTAGAGCATAAACGTCCGGGAGAGGGCATGTTGGATGGTTTCACTGAAGCTGTTTGTACCCAAATCAGCCTGTCTGACCTTCTCCATTGCCACCCTATCACTGTAAGCACTTGCTGTTGGATATACGACGAGGTGGGACAGTTACGTTCTCGAACTCACCCTAGAAAAAGTGCTACACACCTCACTGCTGAACATCACTGCGGTCACCTTTGACGTTCTCCTCTTGGGAGGCTGTGCACCAACACCAGGGCCCAGTCCACCCTTTAAAGCAATTGTGGAACTCTCTTTCTGGACTAGCCATCAGCTCTGTCATCGTCCCCAGAATGTGACAATTAAGTTCGCCAACTTGCCACCGTGCGTGTATGTTGGCAGCGCCGTACAAACACCTTGGTAAGGTGCCATGACCTTGCCCGGCCGGGAAGTTACGACTCTCACCGCGTTGTCTGTACGGTGCTGCTAACGTCAGCACATGGTGACAAGTTTGCGAACTTAATCGTCTGACTTCGTGTTAGTTGATCCCATTTGGCAGGTGTCACCCAGTGTGAACACCCTGTGGGTGGGGACACAAACTCGTCCTCTGAACTCTCCCCACCAGCACAGCCACTGCCGATAGCAGGGACAGTGTCATTCCAGCCTCTTCTTCTAGAGCTGCGCTCCTGTCCCTGCTGATGGCCTTTGCTGCCCAGCCTTCCCTGGTGACTGAGTCCGCGTGGCACCCTGGGACTCCTGTGCTGTGCTTCCCTCCCCCCTCCTTTCCTTTAGCTGGGCAGAGGAGGGGGGCTGTTCATTTCTCTCTTCTCCTTTTAATTCTTTCACGTGTCTTTCAGAAGGGATCGCAGCTCACGCGCACATTGCTGTCAACCATCAGGCTCGCCGTTTTGACACCAGGTTACTGGACTCCTTTTTAAAATACACGTTATTCGTACACAGTGCAAGAGATTTGTTGGCTGGCTTTTGATATGAAAATATTATTGAACGCCTAATCGGCGCTTGGCCCAGTCTCACAGGTTCTAATTGATCTTACCCTCATGGTATCATCAGGGCACAGAGTCAAGTGTGAGAATAGTAATGCATGAGAGAGAGTAATCTGCCTTCTTTGTTTCACGAAATGTAAAATTATTCCTTAAGCTGAGTTACGTGTGTGAATGGTTGTGTTTTCACTGTGAAAGCAAAGGAAGAGAACCAGCCCTGCACCTAATAGTTCTGACCGCTCCTGCCATTATCCTTGACCTCTACTTGGAACAAACCAACCAAAGCAGCAGTACTTCGGAAAGATGGCATCTTTTCCCAGACTGTACATCGTTACCTTCTGATTAGGGCCAAGGATGGAAACACGCTATACCACCCAGTGATGACCACTGATAAATATCATGATACAGTTTTTGATCTAGAAATGCAGAAAATATTAGATTCTTCCCCTTGGAGAACATATCCTTTATTATGCAATTAATACTTGACTAATTGGTCTTATGCAAGTACAAAGCTGGATTATTGGCTAACTTAGACCCTAAAATATGTGGTAGTCAATCGGTTACGTGTCGGCTTTGATTGGCATCACCTATGTCCTAAATAATTGCGGTTTTATTCAAGTCAATATCATCTGCAGTTACCATGCATTGAGTGAAAACTTTGGCATAACTGTTAGGATAATTGGGCATCGGGGATTATTAGAAGTCTTTATTATGTGAAAATGCCTAAATAACATCTGTTCCAACATTCCTGTTATTCAGGGCTGCTTTGTAGTTGCCACGTCTTCAGGGACCTTCGAAACAAGAAACAAAGAAATTCAATATAAATCGCACTTCATGTAAAGCCCTTTAAGCCCATCAAGCGAGTGTGGCCTGGACGTGGGCTAGGCTAAGCCGTGACGCAGAGAGGACTTAGCCCGATCCAGTGCGCATGCGCAGCACAGCCCCTGCGTTCTTTCTGCTTCCGGCTGTTAAGTACAGGCTAAGGACACGGAATTTACTGTGGCCAGGGGCTCTCCAACCGAACGGGATCTCACTCTGTCAACATGCTGCTCACATTTTAATCCGGGACTTAGGCACTCAGAGTAGCTCCTAAGTACATGTTTCTGTGGCTTTTGTATGATGTGGTAGCCAGGTCGCTCCAGAACTGTGGCATTCCTTCCCAGGAAAGGGACAGATTTCGGTGCAACACAGAGAGGAACAGTCTTGCTGGCTGACATGGGGTTAGGGGCTGCCACTAGAAACGGGTGGCTATACACGACACTGTCACCATGTTCCAGATGGCAGTGGAGGCTGACCCCTAGGCTCTGGTCTCGTGCCACATCCTGTAAAGAACACGGTATTGTCTGTGCTGTGTGTGGTGTGGGACGTGGGTCACAGCATCTGGCCCGCCTGACTGTGAAGGAGCTGGTATGGGGACAGTGGTGGCTATGGTGTGTGGGGAGCTGAGAGCGTGGATTCTGCAAGCAAGACACATCTGTAAGAATGCAGGTCACCCAGGTGGGAGAGCTAGGAATGGGGACAGGCCCTTTCAGGGTCCAGAGGGAGAGGATGCAGGCACAAGCTCTTCTCCTTGGGGTTCCAGGAGGTTCAGCTTGTACCACCAACTTCCTCTGTCTCACATTTCTCTTTCAATCCCAGCGAGCTGATGGGGACCGAAGCCTCAGCTCCAGACACTGGACCTGTTTCAGCAGCTCCTACATGTACCCTGTCCACTCTCTATGAGGAGTTCCTACTCGTCACCATTTCTGCTGGTCTGTGTCTCTCACTGAACCCTGATACAAAGTGTGCATGTGTGTGTGTATGTGGGGGGGGGGGTTGGGTGCGTGTCTGTGTGTTGTGTATGACTGACTACACAGGACTTTGCTAGTTCTTCTCAGATGTCTAAAGCTTCCATACATCTAAAATCGTCATCCTGATTTTTGTGGCAAGTGAGAAACGTCCTCCTGGTTGACCTTTCCCCTTGACTGAAGTCTCCCAGGCAAACACATTTGGGCCAAGGAGAGTCAGGGTGGGTGGACCAACAGTCAGAGCAAGGAGCACACCTGTGCCCTGACTTCCTCTTCTGGAGCCACTGTGACCTGGGAACAACAGGACAAAACCAAACAAGGAAACCAGCAAATCAGGATGCGAGTCAAAGAAAAGGGTAGACACTCTTGCATTAGAAATTAACAGCTTAAATAACGAAGGGCTAAAGCATCAGGACACAGGGCTTTTGGAGGGGGATCTCAGAGGGCTGATATTAAGGGACTGTGTCCTGAGGCAGAGAGGGGAGTGTGGGACAGAAGCACACAATACATGAGAGTTTCTGAGCTCAGGAGATGGCCACGTTGGTAGATTGAAATGGTTAACTAGCACATACACCTCGACACCTCTAAAATAAAATGAAAAATCTGGTAAGTTGCTGGGCTCAAATGCAGGTTATTAACAAAACAGATGTATCGGAGTGTCCTCAGTTTTCAGTAACCAGGACAAGTATAACACGGTGTGATGCTGTACAACAGTCATCTGAACGACAGAGGGCGCGGAGAGGATGCACAGCAGAAGTTCTATACCCAGCTCAGCTGTCACTGACCTGACGAGGTAAACGATGCTTACAGGTGTACACATTTCAGGGAACACACAAGCTGGGAGTCCTCCAGGAGCCTCTGAATGCAGCACCCGGGTCAGATTTGGGGGCGTAGAAATAGCACGCTGCTCCCATCAATGTCAGTGGCTGGCCCCCTCTCCCTTCCTCCCTCTTTCCCTCTCTCTCCCTCTCTCTCTTTCTCTCTCATTAGGTACTACCTGTGAATTGTACACCAAGTTACGTTTCCTGAAACAGAAGAGACACACTTCCACAGAAATTCTTACAGCGATCTAAAATAAAAGGTACTAATTCCTCTCAGCAAAATCAAGGAGTAATTATGTCCCAAAGGACACATCTCAGGGTGGAAGGTGGGCATTGCTGAAGCAAACCGTTTTCTAAACTTGTCCACATGAAGTGTTTGATTGGGACATAGTGAGTGTGTGTGGAAGAATAATAACTTGTGATAAATCATCTCATTTTCATAGTTAAAAAAATGTGTTTCATGCTAAGTCTGATGAATGAGTAAGCAAACACAAGATGAATGAAGAACACATCGGTGAACAGGAAAGGAAAATGTATTAAACCAGCCAAGAAATTCAGAGATGGGGAAAAACAGGAGTGATGGAGGAAAATAAATAAGGATTATAAAGTAAAATGAAGGGAAGACCCCCCCAAAACCAGAATTTATTTATAAAAAATTGTGTATTTGTTCTCATATGTTTAAACTTCAGTCCCCTTCAAAGTCATCTCCCTTGGATGCAATGCAGCTATGGACATGCTTTTTCCAGGGCTCAGAAGTTTTTGAACTTGTTGATTTTGATGCCTTTTAGTGCTTCTGCCGTTTTTTGGTTTCACCTCTTTCACATCAGCAAAGCATTTCCCTTTGAGGACTTTTGTCATCCTGGGAAACAAAAAACATTCACTCTGGGTGAGATCCGGTGAATAGGGAGGGTGGGGCACGGGGGTCCTGCTGTTTTGCGTCAGAAACTGCTGAGCCCTCAGCGCGGTGTGGGCAGGTGCGTTGTCAGGCCGCACGTTGTGTGAATCGCCCACCATGAAACGGGCAAATGCATTGAGTCTCCAAAAAAATTCTGAAGCCAAACGCAGCCTCTCACACCACCACCAGCCGGTGCACAGATGCAGGTGGGCTCCTAGAACACTCACCTAGCAGGGGGAGCCTGTGCCACAAAGGGCCCGCCCTCCAGAAGACAATTTTGGGTTTATTGGGGTCCCCCACTTCTATGGGTCCCATTACCAGTTGTGAAGGAATGGAATTCACCAGAAAGCACCGACTGTCCAACGAGGTTAAAAATCAAACTCTAGCTTTGTGTTATAACGACACTGCTTATGTCCTCGGGGCCTTGCTGTGTACCCCACCCCCGTGGACACCCAAATTGCTTTTCCAGGAATAAGTGAGCGAATGGCAACCCCTCAGACGCTGCCGTTGGTGGCGCTACTGCTCCGAGAGGCAAGGTTAGAGAACGAGCATATTTAGAAAGGTTTCCGGCAAGAAGAGTGATACGAACGTAGTTTCTGCCCAATCCCCCCCGACCAGATAACCTGTGAGTGGGCAGCTCCCACTCTCCTGGACGTTTTCTTACCGAAAATGTGACTCGGTGTCGCACAGTGCATTCTGTGACCGGCGGCGGTGCAGCGGGGACTCACGCTTTGCTTGCTGGGAAGCAGGGAGTTCAGGTAAAGGGGTTGCAGTGTGCTGGCCGGGGAGTCCCTGCAGTAGCCAGGCAGCCTCCTGGGGAGGTTGGGGCATCTCGTGGGGCCCCACAGCAGGGCTTGTCCTCCTGTCGTGGGGCCCGACCGTGCTGGAGCAGCAGCCTTAGAACCTCTGTCCTCCTGTGCTTCCCGGAGGCCCAGGCATGACCCGGGGGCTCCCTGTAACCGCCCATGGCCTGGGACCAGGAAGGGGGAGCATGGCCCCCTCCCAGGGCTTCCCAGTGCCCCTGCCCACGCGGGAGGGGCACTGCGTGGCCAGCCTGTCGGAGCCTCGGCGAGCTGCGGTGTGCTCTGCCCGGCCTCCTGGGCCATCCGAGCCCACCGAGGCCCCTTGGTGGTGGGGAGCACGTTCCCTCCGGCCCACCCGGCCACGACACGGGGCGAGGACGGGGGCCGCATGACAGGAGTTGGCTGAGGGCCGGCACGGGGCCACCCGCGGTGGGCTCCAGGAGTGCCTTGTTAAATGGCAGGCTGCTGATTGACACGTATCGGGGGAGGGGAAAAGGCGAGTGGGCTGCTTTTGCCTTTATGCTATTTCATTTTGGGGATGTGTCCCCAGTGCGTCGTTGGGAAAGATTTTCCACATAAACAAATTACTGGCTTTACCAGCCCTCCTTGTAAATGCCTCCCCCGGCCCCCCAAAGCCATATCGAGAAAGCAGGACAGTGCAGGGTCTGGGAGGAAGCAATGCCACCAAACATGTCATTTCGTTCAAAACTGGAACGTCCCTTGGTAGGTTCTACCTCCCCCTCCCCGCCCCCCAGCTGCCACCAGGCTTTTGTCACCTGGTCCTGTGTATGGAGACAGTCTAGAAACTTCCAAGTGAGGCAGGTAATAATCATTTTAGACGTTTCTGGAGGCTTCTTTTATTCTTGTGGAAATAACGGGCGCTTCACATCTCCCTGTGCAGACAGGGGCGCTCCAAGGGTCTTCCTGTAGAGACAGGGGACGCTGGTGGCTGGGCTGTCCCTCCGTTCTCGTGCCCTGGCAACTGCTGGTGAGGTGGCATCTCACGGCTAAGACTATCCAACATCTGCTTAGTTTGGTGCTTTCCAAGTTCAGAAAATCAAGAAATGCTAATGAGAGAATGGAAATGATCCAAGTAGCATAATTTATTAAGTAAACATTGCTTGTGTGTGTGTGC